>APFE031542569.1:0-50831 GCA_000404065.3 Pinus taeda
CCTGCGAGGAGTATCATGTCTTGTTTTGTAATCGAGCTCTACTCTATTGGAGGTTGCCCCCTCGAAGAGGCCTGTGAAAATTTCTCTCTGAGTAATAAAATCATTGCTATTCTGTGTTCTGGGTATATTTTCTTCGCATATTCTGTGTTCTGGGTATTTTTTCTCGCATATTCTCTGTTCGGTATTACTTTGCAGGTTAAGAAGCATAAGTTATAACATCTACTGCCTGGGTTTTTAGTCTTTCTGTTGCCTGAGGTCATTTTTCTAGCAGAGAATTCTGATTTGTGTATGTTGTCCTGGTGTTTTCTGGAAATTTTGGCTCCTCTCGCCCTGCTGCAAATCAAATCCCCTTCTTCCGCAGCTGTCCAAACTCTCATCGCTGGTCCTCTCTCCATACATATTTTCCTCACAGCTCTTCTCTCATCATCCACTTGCTTGCTCCATCGATTATCCTCACACCGTCCAACCCTTCAACCTGCAAAAAACATAAAAATAAAAATTGAAACCCTCACGTTGCATTTTTCCCTCAAACGCATCCCCATTTTCTCATCGTTGCCTTCCCTTATTTGCGTGATCTCCCTCGCTCCGTCCTGCAAACAAACCCTCAGTCTGTCTCAAACCTTCACTACGTGCTATCTCCTTAGCTGCGTATACATTCCAGCGCTATTCTCCTTGCTCCCTCGCTGCTCCGCGGCCCTCACTGTTGTGTACCCTCTGTCCACGGCTTCATACCTACGCACTCCCATCAAACCATCTCCAGATCTGCACGCATATCCCTCAGCCATCATCTACTCCCCTCCAGCTCCACGCAGTCATTGCTGCTCCTCATCAATCTGCGGATTCCTACATCCATTTTCCTCTAGCTCTCCACACTGCCATCCAAACCCTCCCACGCACACTCTATGCATCCCCTTCACCCTTCACGCTACCACTTTCACGCAAACCTAGTCCGCATCCTCCTGCCGTCAAGCTTCTCTTCTCATCCGCGTACCTGCACACAACAGCGATACACATTTGATTTTCTTTTCTTTGTTGTTAAGTATGGGTATGATTAGGTTAGCATATGATTTAAGTTAGGGTTGGTTAAGGTGATTTTCATTTCATTTGGTTCGTATATCATTAGGCTTAGTTTGTCATTGACATTTCAAATTTTCATTTTTATTTTATCTTGTTTGAAAATAATTTGAAAAAGATTTAGTACTTTGACTCTTTTCATTTTCAATTTCATTTTCATTTTTACTTTCATTTTGATTTTTTTTTCTTTATTTTCAAATAAAAAATGAAAAATGAAATAAACATCTTAAAAAATCCTAAAATCCAAATTATAAAAAGATTTTAAAAAATTTAAAATTTGTTGAAAAAGACTAATTAAAAATTGGAAATTCCTTTTGATGTCTTTTTCTGTTGTGGTATCAATATTCATCATTTTACTATAGTTAAATGTGCTTAAATTTTTATCTGGAGTTTAACTATTAGAAAGTTATAAAATTCCTAGAGTTGGAATTTCAAGCATAATCATTTTAAATTCTAGCTGGTTAGCATTTAAATTTTGTGGTTATTCAAAGCATTTGCATCTCTTGAAATTTAATTGCTAAGACATTGTGCTTTTATAGAAAATCTTTCGTTATTGCTTGAATTATATAATGCTCGTTACATATCAGATATTTTTCAAGCAATCATTAATTATTTCATAAGCAGCCGCAGCTAATTGATTACCTTGGATCATCAACTCCATAAGGCACTGGTTGTAATCATTTAAAATCTAATTAATCCTAAGCCTTGTTAAGCCTTCATCAAGTATTTGATTTGCTTCGCTGTCTCCCACACCCGCTGATTCCCAGCTGGTTCTCCTTTTTCCCATAGGGTCTACCCCCTTTAGCCTGCTATAGGGAGACGACTTAAACGGAGAGATCGGGGATCAGGGTGACAACCCTCGATTTGAGCGTTGTCGCGCTACCCAGACAATCTGTGCGACAACAGATCTAATCTGGGTAGTTGATTGATCAACGAGAGGATTATAAGAGGAGGCTTGATGGGCACTTGGAGAATACACCAGAGGCAGATACTCAGTTACCCAAGTAAGATCGATTTTCTCACTGGTCGAAGTTCGGAAAGAGAAAATCGAATCAGAGAGAGAGTTGCAGGTGAGAGAGAGAGAGGGCATCAACACCAGTTAGGAGTACAAGGCAAGAAGACGCAGAACAGGGAGAGCCAGCCCATAATTGTGACGCAGAAAGAGGCAGCGCAGGGCAGGTTGATGCTGGGACTGCGTGAGCAGTTTGACGCTGGGCCAGCGTGAGGAAAAGTGGCGCAGGAAGATACAGAGGGATTCAGATCGCTGAGGAGCACTTCTCCTGGATCAAGTAAGGAAGCGTCTATAAATTTTCTCACTTCTGTTCTGTTGGTTGTATATTGTGCAAGAGATTTTTGCTGAAGAATAATAAAGAAACCCTCATCTGGTGCACTGGTTTTCCCACATTGGGTTTTTCTGGGGACGATTGTCCAAAAATAACTGTCATTATGGTTATTCTTGTGTTGTTATTGCATTCGCTTTCAGAATTTTATTTGTGAAGACTGCAGTAGAATTTATTTTGATATTCACCATAAGAACTTTTGTGAATAACTTATTTCCAAGTTAATAATTAGAAGAAATAATATTATCATAGCAGTAGGATTTCTATTTTGAAATTTTAACATTGTTATCCCAACCATGCTCACTGAGGAGTGGAGTATCCCACCAATCCACTGGATCCTTGGATCCCATAACCATACTAGAGGTCCCCAACCCCCAATCCTCTCTGCCTGCCACTATGATATGCTGCTAGCTGTTGGGAGCCCTCTGTGCCTCGTCTCGACCCCTGTAGTTTTCTAATAGGTAGGCACCGAGCATCAAGAACCTGTGTCGCAAATATACAGTTGCTCTGTGCCTACCAAATCACACAGCGAGATCTGTTATCCCAACTCCTGATGATGTGCTCGAGTACTGCCGGAAGCCTAGGCATCATCCTGCAAATAATGACTAACGTCCTTCGCACCTCATGCTCACCTAACACCTCGAATTGTCCAGTTGAAAAATCACCATGTAACTCACTCTCGGTCACCTCCCCAAGTGTGAGCCTAGGGGTGGAACATATGCTACCTCCACAATCAACCATGCCATCCCTAAGCCTGTAACCGTCAACTCATGCACCTACTAAGTGTCTCAACTTGAGAGTCTCCTCTCGGCCCATGACATGTTGTGTCTCATCCAACTGTCTAGGGTGAGCCTCCCATGCCCTGCTTTCTAAATGGAGAGTGTCAAAGGGCAACAACCAAACCCTATGCGACTGTAAGCAACACTGGAGAATGATGGGTGGGTATGTCCCAAAGAGTATGATCAAGAGTTTGCCGGAATGCTCAACAGTAATCCTACGGGCGACCCTCTCTCCGCCTTGGTTCTGTTGATAACCCCCTCGAGGCCCTGCCTCCACTATACATGGTGTCTCCAGATGCTCAACAATGTCCTCATTAATCCTAGGTGAGTTGCTTCCAATGGTACACCTACTATCCCTGTCCATAAGTCTCCCTGGAGGCAACGCTCCAAGAGCCTGCTGTGCTACATCATGTGTCACTGCATACCACCAAGTTGTTGATTTCTAGTAGCTTCGGATGTGCCCTAAGCCTCAAAATTTGCAGGGAGGCTAGGACATGTATTCTAGAATACCCAAAAATCGTTTTGTGAAATTTCACCCAGAGACAGTTTTATTAAAATAATTAATTATTTTTAATGGATGCCTAAGTCTAAACTTAGGAAATTAAAATAATTAAAGGGTATTAATTAATCTGGGAGAGAAACTTCTAGAAGAAGACGAGGATCAAGTCAAAATGATCTGAGCCATTGATTAGAATCTAATCTGCGCTGTTGATTGATCAACGAGAGGATTATAAGAAGGAATTTGATGGGCATTTGGAAAATACACCAGGCAAACACTCAGTTGCCCAAGTAGATCGATTTTCTCACTGGTTGAAGTTCGGCAAGAGGAAATCGAATCAGAGGGTGAGTTGCAGGTGAGAGGGAGAGGGTATTAGGAATAGTCGAGAGTGTAGGAAATGACAGGAAGAGGCAGCGCAGAAGAGGGACATAGATCACCCACATAGAGATAGTGACGCAGGGATAGCGCAGTCACTACGCAGAGGGTGACAGAGTGGCTAGCTTGAGTGCAACAGGTCCTCTCAAGTGTCAGAAATTCACTGTGGAGTGGAGCAATTGTTTGTAAAATTTCTCTAAGTGATTCTTCTTCTATTGTGCTATCCATAGATTACACATGAGATTTTACTCAAGAATAATAAAAGAAACCCTCATTTGTTGCACCGGTTTTCCCACATTGGGTTTTCCCGGGGACAATTGTCCAAAAACAACTGTGTTAATGTGTTATTGTTGTGCTAGTATTTTCCTTACGTTTGTTTTCCGCAAGAATTAATTTGTGAAGATTGCAGTGTATGTATTTCGATATTTTCCATATACAACTGCAAATAATTTGTTTCAGTAAATTAACAAAAAGGAGAAACATTATCAGTCGCTGCAGTAGGATTTGGAATTTCCAGATTTTCACAGGGTATTAGTGCAAAGGTGAAGCAAGAGAGCAGAACAGAAGAGCCTAGTGTTGAAGAGGAGGGAGATCGAAGTGCTGCGTAGGCAGCAGATCGAATCCCTAGAGGGATTGAGCAGTCCAAGTCAGGATGGCAAGATTCTCGAGAAAATTTCTCTCTGAGTGAGTTGATAGAGAGGTAAGATTTCCAGTTCTTGATTTGTTAGTGGTAGAGGGAGTAGTGCAGCAGCAGATCCAGCGTTGTGCAGTCTTTAGGTGGGACGCAGTTTTCTGCAGCAGTTGCTGGGGCAGAAAAACGTCAGGAGAAGTAGAATAGCACATAACAACATGGATAGTCAAGATGTATTATCTTCCCGATTGGAAGAAGAATTCACATTTTTTTCAACTTCAGCATCAACAGGTGTTTGTTATATTGTATTATTGATAGCAGGGCTTTAGCTCACGTGACTGGAGTACGAGAGTACTTCTCTGGCTATCAAGAAGAGTAGATGGACTTCCAGATCAATATGGGAAACAAAACGAAAGTGTACTTAGTAGGGAGAGGCACCATATCATTTCAAACAAAAGCAGGAACCAACATAAGAGCCACTAATGTGCTGCATGTGCCGGGGTTAGGCATGAATCTAATTTAAGTGTTCCAATTACAGGACAAAGGGTATGATCTATACTTCATTGGAAGGAAAGTGTATGTCAAACATCCCAGCTAGAAGAAGAAGAGACAAATTGGAGCTCGAAGCAACAAATTGTATATATTGCAGCTCGAATCTCCAATGGCACTAATAGACAATAATCAGAATGGGGAAAAGGAACTAAATCAACTATGTCACAGGAGAATGGGACACTTACACCATGGAGCACTGAGGATGCTCAAAGAGACTGTTACAGGAGTTCCAGTTCTTAGTACTGAGCATGATGATGTATCCAGAGGATGCGTACTAGGGAAATATGCTAAGGCAACTTTTCCCAGAAGTGACAATGGAGCAAGAGGCGTGTTGGGATTGATACACTCAAATATTTGTGGCCCAATGTCCACGAAAGCTCTTAGCGGTGGTGAGTACTTTGTCACCTTTATTGATGATTACTTGAGAAAAACCTGGATCTATTTCTTAAAGACCAAGGATGAGGTCTTTGATTGATTTAGAGAGTTTAAGGCTCTCGTGGAAAACATGACAGGGAAAAAGATAAAGGTGTTGTGTTCAGATAATGGTGGAGAATATATGGATAAAAACTTCACAGATTTCTGCGTAAAGGAAAGCATCAAAAGAGAGTGGACAACTCCATACAATCCACAACAGAATGGAGTAGCGGAGCGGAAGAATAGAACAATTGTCGGGGTAGCAAAGGCTATGTTATATGACCAAGACTTCCTAGATTCTTATGGGCAGAGGCATGCCACACAACGATGTATATCCATAATAGAACTCCTCAAAGAGCATTAGGGAAGAAAATGCCTGAAGGAGTCTTCACAGGGAAAAAACCAGAGGTGAGTCATCTCAAGATATTCGGAAGTGTGGCATATTGTCAGATTCTAGACGAAAAGCGTAGTAAGCTGGCTGAGAGCGCAGAAAAAGGGTTCCTCATAGGGTATAGCGAGACCTCAAATGCATACAAAATCTACATTCCAAGCAGCAGGAAAATTGTAGTAAGACGAGATGCAAAATTCATGGAAGATAGAGCTTTTAGAAAATCTCGAGAGATGCTAGCAAAAGATCAGTCAACGGATGTTCCATGTCCAACAACAACAGGGGCAGTAGGAAGGATAAGCAGGAGGATAGATATCAGGATTGAGTACTGTAACCAGCACTAGTGTTTCCTCAGGAGTAGGAGATCAAGGTAGTTCTCAGCGAATGGAACAGCAAGAACAGAAGGAGGATTTGATTGAGCCTCAATGTTTTAAAACTTCGAGTCCGACACCGACTCGGCCGAGGGTCGACTCCGACTCTGACTCCGATTTCGACTCGGTATTGACTCGGCCGGCTCGATTTCAATGACTCGGTTGTTGTAAAAAATACATTAAATATTTTTTTTTATAAAAAAACATAATTTTAAAGATTTTCATTTATGTTTCGAAACACACAGCATTAGAATATAGATAGAAGACAACATATGATCAAAAGCTCATGTATATATCCATTATATCAAAATGGCACCTAGTGCACCGTCCAATACATGATGATGATATAGAGATCAAAACAAAAGCACATAACCAAGGAGGCTAGAAATGGCCTCTACAACAAAAGTAAACTGTGACTAGTACCACTGGCTAGTGACATCACTGGCTACTACTAGAGGAGCCAAGATAATCTAGATAAACATTTGGATCAGGGTCAGACAAGGGGCCCCATGGCTCCTCCTCATCATCATCTCCAACTGCAACTGTAGAAGTGGTAGCACTAACAGGTTGTGCAGCAGCTGCAAGCTAAGATAGACGAGATATGCGCTTCTGTCGTGGCTCCACAGAAGAAGCACCTGCAATTGGAGGACTTGGGGCTGGCCCTGAGGCTGGTACAAGTGGATCAAGATCTGGATTCAATTGAACATTATGTTCGAGTGTTGCCTCCACTTGTAAATGCAAATCAAGATCCTCATCAGAATCAAATTCTGCTAGATGACTCTCCACTACCCAATCTAATGTTGGATCAATGTCTTCCAACACAATGGGATCTGAATCAGGTCTTTTGTTCAACAATTGGTTGCATCTGAGCCGGAGGTTGTATTGGACATAGATTAGATCATTTAACCATTTTTGATCCAAACGATTTCTCTTCTTTGTGTGAATCCTCTCGAAGATAGACCAATTGCGCTCACACCCAATAGCACTGCAAGTTTGACTCAAAATACGAATTGCAAAGCTTTGCAATTTAGGACAATGGCTACCAAAAGCCTCCCACCATTGTGCTGCAAAAAACATAGGAGTGTAATGAGTTAGCTCAACAAAATTACAAATTATATCCAACTTTCAAATTATAAACGATTTAGCGAAATAAATATTAAGAATTCGAAAATTGAAATCTTTGTTTACTTGGCTCATCTACTTCCCTTGCAATCTTTGCTAGGTTCTTCCCAAAGGTACCTGAGGCACTGCTGAAGGTTGTGGCCTATCAGTGTATCTCCAGCTGATCACACTCCAATGGGATCATGCGATCAATGCAGTCAATGAATCCATCTCTAACCTCTCCCCTTAAAGCTCCTGTCGCCTTAGCTTTATAATGATACTGTGGGTTCAAAAAATATCTAGCGGCATGTATAGGGCGATGGAGTTGATTGTTCCATCTTTCATCAACCCAAATGGGCCCATACTTAGCCACTTTATCCTTGTATGCCCTGTTTATTTGCTCCTTTGCTTGATCCATAGCCTCATAAATGAAGCCCATAGCCAATCTTTCCCCATCCACCAACCACAACACCTTAACCAGTGGCTCAAGAAACTTCACAATCTCTGTTGCCTTTCTCCAAAATATTTCTTCATGAACTTTCTTTTTTAATTCTTTGCCTTCCAGTTTGTGAGACCACTGGCTTTGATTGGAAAAAATCTTTTGCAAATTTCTATGTTGTGAAAGCATAGATTGCAATGTCAAAAAATGAGTAGCAAATCTAGTGATGGCAGGCCTAATAATATCCCTGCCCCCTGTGTGTTTCCTCATTAGGATCAAAATCCATGAATGATTGTAGATAAATTTTGTTATGGTTTTGGCATGATCTACAGTGTTTTTGACCCAATCTAATTTGCCAATATCCTCAAGTATGAAGTCTATGCAATGTGCAGCACATGGGGTCCAAAAGATGGTTCTGTGCTTTTCCTCTAACAGTTTACCAACAAGAACATAGTTAGAGACATTATCTGTGATGACTTGAACAACATTAGCCACCCCCACCTCGTTAACAACTTGATCCAATAGTTGAAACAACAATTGCCCATCTTTTACCTTATCAGATGCATCAACTGATTTTAGAAACATGGTTCCCCGTGGGCAAAAGATAAGAAAGTTTATGATGGTACGGTTTCTTTGATTAGTCCATCCATGATGGTACATCTTGTTCTTGCGCATGAGTCCTTGAAATCTTTCAAATACTCATTAATGGAGGCAATTTATTTCTGCAAACGATATCCCCTTAGCTCATGCATAGTAGGGCCTTTGAAGCTTTTTCCAGCAGCATGTATGGCATCAAACATAGGCTCATAATATGGTGAACGTGAAGCATTGAAGGGGATATCTGCATCATACCACCATCTAGCTATGTAGTCACAAGGAGTCCCCCTCATTTCTTTCTTCCAATGATCATTTAAAGTGGCTGCAAATGACTTCTACTAGGTCGAGGACCATATGCATCTGATGGAGAGGAGGGAGTGAAATAACTTTCGATATTCATATCACCCTTTTTCATTTTACCCTTTCCCTTTCCTTGAATAGACTCAAAAGAGGGAGGAACATATCAGAACGGTTTGGATGCATCAATACAAGGGATAGAGGAAGAACCCTCAAAATCAAAATGGGGGTTGGTAGCCAGCATTTTTGTATATTCCTCTTCCTCCCAATTTCAGCCTCTAACTCTTTTTGCCTAGCCTTATCTTCTTTAAACTTCTCAAAGCTGGCTAACAAATCCTTCCTAATCTCCCCAATTTCTGGTGAAGTAAATGGAGTAATTTGGCCTCTAATCCCTGCTAAGTGTTGTTTCAGCCTATTAATGCCCCCAGGACCTTCCTTAATTTTCTTATGGAAAAATTTGCAATGCATTTGACTATCAACCATTTCAACATATGCCCAAGCAACATCTTTCACTCTAGGTTCCATTTTTTGACTTGGAAATGAAAGCAAACAATCTGAAAATGAAAATAAAAACAAAAAACATTGATTCAACGTTCACTTCTTTCACAAAAAACACTCTTTAGGATTTCTAGATTTGCACATAAAATTTAATAAGTAAAAACAGATTTTTACAAGTGAAAAAAAAATACCACCAGGCACAAACTGCCTCCTCAAGCTTTCTCCAAGAAACCAACTCCTCAACGCTGCTCCAAATGGCTGCCCAAGAAGCTCCTCACTCCAGCTACAATGCTTGCCCAAGACTCCTCACTACTGCTCCAAAAACAAACTCAACAACTCCCCACAAACTCTCACTGAAATTCTCACTCAAATGCATGAGATGGATGTGAGAGAATAAGAGGGGTTGAGTGGCTTGAATAGGGTTTAGGAGAGGGGAATGGACCCCAAAAACCAACTAGACAAACTATAAACTGGTTTTGAGTCCCCCAAAAGAACTTTTTTTAACAAAAATCGCAGTTTTTGGGTGTGTGTGGGCTACTATCTATAACTCGTTATTGTAGGCTCGGTTGAGCTGGCCGGGTTAATACCGAGCCGACCGAGTTGTCCAACAATTCGGCTGGATCGGTATTAACCCGACCGGCCGAACCAAATCCAAGGCCGAGTCACAAGTTTAAGGCCTAGCTCGGACCAACTCGGCCGAGTCGGTTTCGAGTCGACCGATTTTGAAAACAGAGGGTAGAACCAACAGGGAAGTTTGTCGGAGCTCCTAGAATCAACAAGAGGTAGCATAGATAGCCTAACAGGTACCAAGCCTTGGTAGCACAGGTTGAAGAACCCTCCAGTTTTCAGGAAGCTGTACAACACCAAGTTTGGGTGGATGCCATGCCAGAAGAGTATAGTTCTATTGTGACGAATGATGTCTAGGAGGTGGTACCTAGACTAGAGGATAGATTAGTTGTAGGATCAAGGTGGATCTACAAGATCAAGTATGTTGCAGATGACAATATAGAGAAGTACAAGGCTAGGTTTGTGGCAAAGGGGTACGCACAAAAGGAAGGAATATATTATGAGGAGACCTTCGCCCCAGTAGCTAGATATACCTCTATCAAATCCATTATATCCCTAGTAGCTCAAATGGGATGGGAGATTCACCAAATGGATGTCAAGACAACATTCTTGAACGGGATGATAGAAGAAGAGGTGTATATAGAACAAATCGAAGGTTTCGAGACTCATGAAAAGAGAACTCATGTATGCAGGTTAAAAAAAGCCCTGTATGGGCTCGAGCAGGGACCCAGAGAATGGTATGGTTGGATTGATATTTACTTGCAGCAGTTGGGATTCATCAAGAGCGATGTTGATCCCAATCTCTAATATCTACTGGTGGAGAATGAGCCACTTATTTTGGTATTATATGTGGATGAATTATTTCTAACAGGGTCATCTAGGCTCATAAAGGACGGCAAGAAGAATCTTGAAGCATAATTCGGACGACAAGAAGAATCTTGAAGCATAATTCAATATGAAGGATATGGGGTTGATGCATTATTTTCTAGGGTTGGAAGTTTGACAGAAGAATGGGGAGATCTTCCTTGGCCAAGGAGGATATGCTATAGAGATTCTGAAGAGATTCAGAATGTAGGATTGTCAGCCCATGGCTACACCTATGATCACCAACTGGAAGAAAATAGATGCATAATGAGACAAGGAAGTGGACCCCACCTTGTACAGACAGCTCATTGGGTCGTTCATGTATCAGGTCAACACTAGGCAAAACATTTGTTTCGCTGTCAAGACCTTAGTCAGTTCATGGTGGAACCAAAAAGGGTACATTGGGCAACAACTAGGCACATTCTTAGATGTGTGCATGGAATAGTCGAATATGGGTTGAAATACACCCGAGGAGATGACGCCAGATTGAGCGGATTCACAGATGCAGATTGGGCAGGTAGTTTAGTAGACCGGAAAAGTACCTCCGGGTATTGCTTCACAATTGGATCAGGAATGATCTCTTGGTGCAACAGGAAGTAGAAGTCGGTAGCTCTGAGCTCAGCAGAAGCAGAATATATGGCAACCTGTACAGCTACATGTGAAGCTATATGGCTTAGAAAACTGCTTGCGAGTTTGTTCAAGAAGAGGATGGAAGCGACTAGTGTTTTCTCCGATAATCAAAGTTGTATCAAACTCTTTGAGAATCCAGGATTTCATGATTGGTCGAAACACATTGATATCAAATTTTACTTTATTAGAGACTGTATTCAGCGTTGGGCAGTACAACTGCAGTATGTCCTCACAGGAGATTAGGTAGCAAACGTATTCATAACGGCTCTAGGAAGAGCAAAGTTCATCCAGTTCAGGGAGAATATGGGTATGGTACAAAACCCATTTCAATAGTAGAAACAAATGGTTTCTCAGTTGCAGCAACAACATATGAGAGGGAGTTGCAGTAGTTGGCAGCAGTATGCAGGGATAGTAGTAGCACAGATGCAGCATATGTGCAGTAGTGGGTGGGCAGTGATGTTAGACATTAGTAGTGCAGAGGGAGATGTTACAGAGTCAGGGTGATGCTTCAACATGTTGCATTACTAGAGCACATTCCTTGCTAAGAGGGAGTGTTGATTTCTGGTAATTAAACTGGGTGAGAAACTTCTAGAAGAAGACGAGGATCAAGTCAAAATGATCTGATCCATTGATTAGAATCTAATCTGGGCCGTTGATTGATCAACGAGAGGATTATAAGGACTTCGATGGGCATTTGGGAAATACACTAGGAAGAGACTCAATTTCCCAAGTAGATCAATTTTCTCACTAGCTGAAGTTCGACAAGAGGAAATCGAATTAGAGGGTGAGTTGTAGGTGAGAGAGAGAGGGTATCATCAATAGTCGAGAGTGTAGGAAATGACAGGAAGAGGCAACGTAGAAGAGGGATGCAGATCACCCACGCAGAGGCAGTGATGCAGGGACAACATAGTCACTGTATAGAGGGTGACCCAGTGTGGCTAGCGTGAGGGCAGCGGGTCCTCTCAGGTTTTAGAAATTCACTGTGGTGTGGAGAAATTTGTTTGTAAAATTTCTCTCAGTGATTCTTCTTCTATTCTGCTATCCGTAGATTGTACATGAGATTTTACTAAAGAATAATGAAAGAAACCCTCATCTGCTGCATCAGTTTTCTCACATTGGGTTTTTCCGGGGACAATTGTCCAAAAACAATTGCATTAATGTGTTATTGTTGTGCTAGTATTTTCCTTACATTTGTTTTCCACATTAATTAATTTGTGAAGACTGCAGTGTATGTATTTCGATATTTGCCTTAGACAACTGCAAAATAATTTGTTTCAGTAAATTAACAAATAGAAGAAATGTTTTCAGTTGCTGCAGTAGGATTTGGAATTTCCATATTTTCACACAAGTACCACCGCACTCCTCGACATGTCATTGTATGCCGCAACCTGTCCCTGTACACCACTGGATACCCCCAACTACGGCTATACCATCTTGTGTCCTGCCTGTGTCTTTGCACCTGTCACTCCCTGCACATCCTCAATGTGATGCGAGTCACTCCTCCTACCCCACAATGTAAACTAGCATGCTTTGGTATACCACCATGCATCTCCATACTCCTCTGCAGGCCATTGCTCCTCTCTGCATAGCCCTGCACACCACTGGGTGCTATGGCCTAGAATTGGGTCTGTATGCATCAGGCCACATCCCTCTATATAACACTGGATGCTGCGACCTGACTCTCTGCAGTCTTGTGTACCACTGCCTACTCTCATACCACCCTGTAACATATGGTATCCCGCATGTGCCAAAGTGTCCGCCACTTTGCTAGTGACCCCATCATGACATGCGTCATGTCCCCTTGTCCATCCTGGTAGACATGAGCACCCTAACTTCACTCCTTCTAGAGGGGATATCTCTGCTATGCCAATCCTTTGTGACCCCTGAGTCCTAAACCTCAATGGGAGAACATTGTCTCCATACAATATCTGGTTCGGTGGCCTACCCATGCCAACCCCTCCAATCAGATCCTGCGAGCATTCCCTGCGCCCCCATGCGCAACCAACATGCCAAAACAACCAATGGAGTCTGCTCACAAACCACCAGGTCACTAGCGCCGACTGGAACTCCCCTAAGGAATGCATGCGCTCAAGCATTGGGTTGACTACCTCATCAATGCCATAGCCATCCCGCATGTCTGATATCAGATAGGAAGCCCTGCCTAGATTCCAATGCCAACTTGGGCCTCCAGTACCCTCGATGTCTGAGAGCTCCCACTGAGCTTCACTTTGGACTACCACCATCTCCATGAGTCTAGCCCACTCCACTGGGTACCAACTCGGAATCTCTCACCATCCAACCCCAAGAGAGGGATCGAATGGACAAACTCCAACACATAGAACAAGCCCTCCATCATGCGAGTGTTGCACCTTGCACAACTCATGTCACCTCAACCCACCATCCTGTTCAAGACATAAAATTTGTAGGGGGGTCTCTGCATCTCTCTCTCCGTGGTGCAAAGGTAGTCTAGCAATGTTCCAAGCCCCATCTATATAAGCCAAGAGAGAGCTACTATGTGGAAGTACTGCAACTTTGTTGACGGTTTGTGCATCTATATGCTCTAAGTCAGTGGTTGGCCTCAAAGAAGACTGCTCGTTCTCCTCCACCATGGGCTCAACATGAGTCACAAACTGCCCCTCCATGACTAGCTCACGCCCTTCTGTGTGCTTTCCATGTTGTTGTAGGTGACTGTCATCCCAGAACTTTGTCGTAGATCTGGGTGCCTTGTACCTATCGACTCCTCATCAAGGGTGGTGATGTCTCTCGACACCTCATCATCCTGTCGTGCGCTGCTATCATCGGGAAACTTGGTCACGACCCCGGATACCTCATCAATGGATACCTCAACAACGGATGCCACCTCCTCAACTGTGGACATGTTTGTGTCTCCTGGTACCTCGTCAATGGATGGCCATATGGGTGTATGCTCTACTCTCTCCCCCAAGGTGACAATTGGTGCTATCAAAGAGGCCTCCGACAATGGTGACTCCCGTGCTACACTGGGTATACCAATGTGCTCCCCACACTCCCGCATGTCCTCTGCCTCATGCTCAATCTCCTCCTTAGGCCCCTCATATCTAAAGCCATGTCTCCACCGGCAGAAGTGCCTCCTAGTCTCACCCTCTTGCTGTTCTTGTCCTGTCTTCTCCTTTCAAGGAGATCTGGTGTCCTGAGTTTGTCGATTTACCCCACATGGTGTAGATGGTTGCACCCCCACGATGTGTGTACCTCTAGTGTCTCTGCTGTAAGGATGAGAATGGGTTTGGTCTGTCACCCTCCTCAACTGGGCCAACCTCTCATTGTCCCAATGGATTCCACCCCTGAATTTCTGCACATCGAATTTCTCTTGAGCCATGGCTTTGTCTATTATTTCACTCGTTACTGTGCCTACATGCCCGAATCTTCCATGATCTTACTGTTTACCCACAGTTGGCCCAAGATCATGCTCTAATACCATTGTAATGTTCCAAAATTGGAAAAACAATGATATGCAATCAAATAACAATTTTTACCACAAAAATTTCAAAACAATTAGAAAACGCTCATAACTATCAAAAATATGGAAGCAACTGAGCCATTTTATTATAAACTGGTGCAAGAGTACAATATATGGAATGAATGCACCTGGGCTTACCTCAAAGGCAAGAAAAGCAAATTCTAGGTGAAGCAATGACAACCCGGAGCTACAATCAACTGACCAACTGCTGCACTGCGTAGTCCCCAACAATTCTACAATGTATGCTGCAAAGATATCGCTGAAAACCCCACCTTCGGTGCTCAAAAAATTCTGCAATTTTATATCTAGGCTCCTCAAGTAAAACCCACAAAAACCCAAAAATGGTTTGGCCTGATTTTCAACTCCCAAAATTGACCCCCAAAGGTATTGTGCAGTCCCTAACAATTCTGCGTTGTCTGCTACAAAGATAGGGATGAAAACCTCACCTCCGGTGCTTAGGAAATTTTGCAAATTTATATCTAGGCTCCTCAGGAAAAACTCACAAAAACCCAGAAATGATTTGGCCTAATTTTGACCTTCCAAAGTCGACCCCCAAAAGCCCTACGCTTTCCAATTGCTATTGAAGCATGTTGTCTGTCAAACCACCAACAAAATCCTCCCTAGACACTCCTGAAATGTAGCAATCAACTCCACCAATACTTCCCTTATTTCTCCTGACAAGCAATAACCCCAATGGCTGAAACTCTATCTCCCACGTATGATCAATTTCTCTCTTCTGCGCTAGCCACAAAATCTACAAAATCACTCCTGAATATTGCTGCCACTTCCAACCCTCAAACTCACCCAATAGCCAACAAATCTATTGAGCCTTCTTCTCCCAATTTCTCTCGACAATAGCCCTCTGAAAGAATCCTGCAATGGCCACACTAGATCCACTACTGCGTCCTCTAGAAATACACACTGTTGGGGTGAATTGAATACAAATGCTGGAAATATCTCTACAAATCTCCTTCGGATGATAATGGATGAACCTCTCTAGGGTGGCTCTCGAAGTCCCCCAAAGAAAGGGTGAGTTCTCCACTTGGAAAACTCTTGCTAAACAACAAGTGACCCGACTAAACAACTCGAGCAACAAAATCAAATTCAATAAGCCAAGAATGCCAAATGAGGTGTTCTGCCTTCCTTTTATAACTTTAGTGGAGCCTTTCTTCTCGCCTTTTCTTCCCTCTCATGCATTTCGAATCATTGGCTTTGGGAGTGCATATTTCTTATGTGGGTGGTCCCCACATATCATTAACAAAACAAAACAAAATAAAAATAACCTGCCTCTAACTCCTAAGTCTTCTATCAAGAATCAAATGGGCCTCGTCTTCACCAAAATTGGTCCCCAAAATGTAGAAATAAGTCCTGTTCCAAAATAATTTAGGAAGGGACATTACATCGATCTCCGCTCCCTGAGCTAGTAATAAGTCCCCTCGCCTATCGGTTGAGATCGTATGCTTGAAGGTGGGCCATCCAATCCTAAAGGTATGTCTTTCATTGTGCAATCAGGTGCTTATGCTTGTTTTTCTTTGGCATACTTGGGTATGGATTAGTGGGTGACTTGGAAGAAGGAATGGTTTCGACTGTACTCTTGTTCCTTTACCTTAACTGGGGGGTAATCCTCAACCCTTGTCTCGTGGGATCTCCCCTACTGACTTATAGCTTTAGGATGGGCACTAGTTGGGAAACCTCGATTTTGGTAGCGCAGTACCGTTTTCCCGTTCCATATTTTTCATTCCCCTCCGCACATTACATGCCCTAGTTCATCATCTTCCCTCTCTGGGTACACAAGGTTCTGGTACTTCTCCTCCCTTTGTCCACATGCGTGGGCTGGGCCTGAAATGATGCAAAAGATGGTCGGGACGATAAAATTTAGCATGTGAGCAAAAGCCAAACATGAGCTCTACCCATTATCATTATGGCCATCACCCTGGTTCCTAGGTCTCTATGAGTGCCCCCTGCATCATTAAGGAACTCATGCATGTCCCAACCCCTGGTGGGCGATGAACTGCCTCACCTTAAGGGCGTAATCACTACTATATCATACACAACATGCTCTCATCCCCTAGAGCCTCGAGCAATAAAATAAAAAAAAAAACCAATAAAAGGAAAAAGGAAAATGAAGAAGGGTGGAAAAACAAAGGCCAAGGTAACTTATGTACCATGATTGCTCCCTCCTGCATTCATACACCCAAATGTGTGGACATCCCTTATCATTACCACCTTTGATCCCATGGCATTTGGCCTTGAGACCCCTGTGTCCCAATCCACCTCATCATTATCCACGTGACACCTACCACTTGAAGGATGTACCTTGGACATGTCCTTCCCTTTAGGGGTTGGGAACACCTAATAGGGTTGTTTATTAGCCACTCGTACCTAGGGAGGTAACACCATTACATGCTCAAATCCCAAATTTGGAAGGGAAACCCACTATGAAGTCTTGTTTTTGCCATTGACTAACAAGCTTGATTCACTTAGATGCACTAATGAATTATTGTATGTGAAGGTGAGGAGACGCATTGGATCTTATACAGGATTGGCACGTGGTTTCATCATGGGATGGGCAATTTAACTGGGGCCCAAGCCCACCAGAGGATCATATTGACACTTGTAGGGGAAGCGTTGAGAGCCATGGGTTTCCATCATGTGATAGAGCATTATCTCATGCCATGGGTAGCCTCAGTGCCTTCACTAACTTGTTCGTTGCCCCACATTATATTTGAGATGATGCACTTGAACCGACAATGCCCCCATCCAGCTTAGCAGTATATACAGGGTTTGGCAGCTGATTCGAGGCCCAGAGGAGATTTGTCTCATCCTTGAGACATGGGAGGGAGAGCACAATCTTCCATGCCCTCATTTGGAGTAGTCTATAGGCTCATTTTCCATCAGGGGACGCATGAGACCACTAGTTGTGCCCCAGAGCCACTTTGGAGCACCACATGATGTTTTACTTAGAGATCAAGGGGCCACCCCCTTGTCTATCATTCATGGAGTCCTGACTCTCATTATGACACCTTGAGGACTCAATGAGGCCCTTTAATGACCCTTCTGCACCATGATTTCATCATTTCGACTTCACTTTGGATGGATTATTCTTCACTTTATGAGCTACTTGGTGGGCTTGTCACCAAGGACATGTTGTTTTGCACATTAAAATAATGTTTAGGGGCATCTTAGGCTAATTCGAGTTGGGTAGAGGATCATATAAATTTATATATCTCCCATTGAGAGAGATCATCATCATCACACTTGGATCTATTCTCTTGAAGAATTTCACACTTTTTCTTGGGTGACTATTGGAGACTTGTATTGATGCATTTCGATATCCTTGGAGGCTGAATTTTATGTTCTTTCTTGGAGCCACTTCTTGTTCTGTGGATGGATATATCTCTTGTCATCTTGCAAGTGTTATTTTGTTGACGGTCTCTCTTGGATAATGTCTAATGTGTGGAATTATTTCAATTAATTAATGCTTTTGTGCCCTAGTTGTGTTGAATATCATTGTAAAAGGTTATTTGATTGGCAATTGCACATGTTACTCATTGTATGGCAATAGATGAATGTTCCTAGTGGATGGGATTCGTCTTTATTCCATGAAAATCCATGAAAACTTCGATGGGTAATTGTTGAAGAGTGCTTGCTAGGGCATCACTCTTTTTCCTCCTTGAAGATGATTTTGGCAAAAAATTAAATCATCATAGACTCCATAGCCCAAGGATTAGGCACTGGTCCAAGCGAAATTGGTGGTCACCTTTCCTTTCCTTCTCTTTTCTCTCCCCCAAACTTTTTGGCCCCTTTTCCTAGACGACCAACTAGGGTTTCCTACGAAATCTTATAGAGGGTGATCTTTGAAAACCATTTGGCTCCTCTACAAGATCTCCATGTTTGGTTGAATTCCCATGGTTATATCTCTAGAAATTTGATGCCCTAGTTGTGTCTTTGGATTGAAACCTAGTTGTTTCTTCCCTCGGATAAGGTGGTCTTCTTAGGGGTTGCAAAACTTGGTATTCGTTGGAATAAATCATTCAAGACCCCATTCCTTCTCTCACCTTAACCTAATGAGTACATTGGAGGGGCTCCTCCCACAATAATTCATAAACCCTAGGTCTTGTGTGGGCTTCTTTCCAAGTCTCTCTCATGTATAGCAAGAGCATATTTCAAAAAGTAGACCATCTTAATCAATTTCTTGAGTCCTATATCATCTTGGAATCTTGACTCTAGGCATACCTAGCATATTGTGTTATCTCAAGCCCTAGGTCTTGATTTCAATCTGAGGTCTTGATTTCAATCCCAGGTCTTTCTTTGAGAGCCTTCCTTGCATCAAGCCTTTAATTGAGCCTCTTCTTGAATGGGCCTTGGGAATCATTTTATACCTTATCATTGATCCCATTTACAAGTGATTTCCTTTGTACCAAGACTCCTCCCATTAGTGAAAGTCTGTAAAAAGCAGGGGACACTGATTGAGGTGACAGTGGGTCTTTGTCCCATTGTTGTCACTTGGTCTGGTAGTTGCCCCTTAGGGACCCCTCCTAGGATCCCTTTCAGATTGTGTGACAACAGGTTGTAAAGAAGAAAACGAAGATTTAATTTCTTGAAAAGAAAATAATTAATAAAGAAAAAATAATAAAGAGAAACTTACATGAAAAAATATTTCATTAAAGATTGAACTTGATAGTAGATACACAGCCAAATATAAAGGAAGAACTGCAATGGAAACTAAATGAGACTTTGATGCCAATTGATACATGCATAGACAATGGAATCCAAGAAATTCATAGAGTTTCCTCTATAAAGTTCATTATCTTTCATTACTCATTATATAATACATGTCTATGATACAAAATTGGAGACTTAAAACAAATTAGATCATCTTTTTATAAAACCGACCCAAAAGAAATATCTTGTCACAAATAACTTCTTTAGATGAGGCACACTGAAATTAACCTAGAGCTGAAATAAGATTTCAATTATAAACATTAAGCATATTTTGTAATGATCATTGATAAATGTGAAAGTAAGTAAATAATTTTATTCATGCTTAGTCACCTTTTAACAACTAGAAATATGTCTCAATGATTTGAAGTAACAGCTTAATGCAATTTTTTTATTGAAATGCATTTGATATATGCAATGCATTATAATTGCCCATGACTAGAAACAGCGTTAATGAGTCGGTTATCTGAAAGTTTACCAGACTTGCTACGCGGTTGGATAAGATGGTTCATATTGAAGACAAATTTAAAAAAAGATTAAAGAAGAAATTAATGTCAATTTTACATTGTTGCATTGAACTTGCTTGTATGTGGATAATTTCAAAGCCTTTTAATTATATGCTTTGATGTTTTGAAAAAGCCTAATTTGAATCATAACTCCATATGTACTTTAATGTTTTTGCACAAGTTTAATTTATGTTTCCATGTGGCAGGGATTTGAGCTTTAACAATTTGACAGGAGAAATCCCAGACTCCTTAATAAAGGCAACCTCTTTGAATTACTTGTAAGTAATGCATCAGGGAAACACATTAAAAAATAAGTGCTATGTAGAACTTCTATATTTACAGATGGTATTTAATGCCATTGATTCCAATGTTTTGATCATAAAATAATATTAGAGTGGAGAGTTAAGAGCAATGTGTTTAATTTTTTTAGGTCTCTTGGAAGCAATTATTTGACAGGACAACTCCCTTCTTGGTTAAGTGCATCTGGCAGGAAAGTGTGAGTAAGCTTTTCTTTACAACTCTGAGTATGGGTGAACATCTAATATATATGCAATGCCTTTGTATACAAGTTAACAAGCACACAGTCTTCAGGGTTATATTGGCCATGTCCTCTACATAACCATCTTCTAACGCTGAATCCCAGTAGTTCTTCTCTATGTTTTCTTCTTGCTTGATATGGTTGTATGGTTCATAATGTAGTATGAATTGTTCTTCATCTCCACCTCTCCCTTTATACACACCCAACATGTCCGATTTCCTCATCCTTTTGATCTTTTTCACATTCTTATTTAACATCTTAATCCATGTGTATTGATTCTTACTTGAGAAAAAACTTTCTTTTCTCTCCATGGAATGTTTAGTTTTAACTTTTAAGTACTCTTGAATTTTTATTTTATCCTGCTAATTGAAGCTGTCCATGTACCATCGTTGCTTCCTCTTGGAGTATTTTTCCCACTGATTATTTCTGTATAACTCATATGTGAATTTTCCAATTGCTATGCTGCTACACATATTCCAGGGCTTATGTAGTTTTCCTCCTTTTCAAGTCTTCCTAGTGGATCTTGTTGGGTATCTTTCTATTTTCCACGGCTTACTTGGTTATTGCTTAAAATTCTATTGGATATATACTTGTTTCTACCAGAAACATTTTGCATGGAGTGCTTATCTTCATTCTAAGGAAGCCTATTATTAAGTGTTTCTGCACCCTCTTAATCTTATTCCATCTAGTTCTACATCTTCTTGGTCCTCATACCTCTCACCCATGTATAAGTACTAATGGTATGCATGTCTAGAGTAGAGAGCATGATAGCATTATGAATCTAATACCTTTGTTTTCTTACCTAGCACTTGTTATGGAGCAATATGATTATCTTACACCCAACTTGAAGTGTCTTTCTTGTCCAAAAATTGCAATTCAGCCTCTACTTTAGCCTAAGTATTTGTAGTTTTATATTATCACTAGATGCTCCTTTCTAAAGTTTATTCAATTTGGTCTATCTTCTTTATGGTGAAAATATCCCCACCCTAGTGTCACCCTTTTTGACATCCCTCCATATCTCCATGAAAAAGGTAGCCAACACCAATAAGTGTTCCTACAAGCTATGAAATTTTCTGGCTATCAAGATTACAGCATTTGTATTGAGTAATATTTTATTCATAAAACCTGCAACAATCAACCCCACTTTTTATTTATTTATTCATGCCCTAAGTTGTCTATGTAGAGCCCAAAGAGTGTGGGAGAGAGAGGACAATCTTTCTTCCATTAGGGGAAATTTAAGGTTTAAAATGACCCTCCTATGAAAATTTCCTTTGAGAAAATGTTGAATTTCAACCTGTAGGATTGAAAATGATAGTTCCAACCCCATGGGTAAACAGTGTTGGTGGGGAAAGAAAAAAAACTATTGTTTTATCACATTTCCAATTTAACTCCTTGTATATTTACTAAGAGTCTCAAGAGTAGGTACTAATTGGATTTGAAATTAAGTTTTTCATCTAATGATTATCCACACTTGATACATATAATAAACCATGAAAAAGAATACCTCTATTTTCTAGAAACATGTTTTTTCAAGTATTTTCGGTGAATGTCATGTCCCTTCTCAAACACATTTGTAACAGGGTGCTACTACACAATTTTGGCTAAGGAAGAGAACCCATCATTTTCGACTTAGGGACTTGGGAGGCAATTCGACTTAATTTGGTTGCTAGTGGAATGTGGGGGCCACCCACATGGGAATTTGAATTGGCCCATTCGAATAGCTTGGAGGGAAAGTAAAATAGGTGGATGGAGCGGCCACATGAGGCAAGGGAGGCCCAAGGAGTTATAAGGAGGGAGCCGCTCCCATTTTGGGATTCATTCATACATCTTGCAAACAAAATCACTTGACTATTCACTCAGCTGTTTAGCCATGGATCTCTCAAGCGGGAGATTCAACCTCTACTTCGGGGAACCATCCGTGCCCGCCCTAGAGAGACAGTTCTACAAGGATTTCAGGAGTTCCAGGGCAGTGACATAGCACCACCAACCAACGCAGAGCAGGGAGTGCGTATTTTTGGGCAGTGATAGAATACGTAGAGGGAGATAGAGGCCAGCGGAGATCAGATTGTTTGCCAGAGATTTAGATAGCTGAGATAGCAGCGATAGACCAGCATTCTTACTGAGTTTTATAGTCAGCTGAGCCAACATTCCAGCAGTTCGAATTGCTGTGCTAGGGGACAGCGCAGAGGCCACTCAGCGGTTTTTCATGGAGCTTAGGAACAGGTGTCTTGGGCCAAGAGCTCACCGAGGAATTTAGGGATTGGATAGCAAGGGTCAACCCAACACTTTGGGCGCATTTCCAGGAGGATTTATAGGCAGTTTCTAGCAGGCCGAGTTTTGCAATTGCAACTGAGGTTGGGCTCAAAGGGGGTCGAATTTCAGAAGTCTAAACCAGCCAAAATCCTTTTTGGGTTTTTTCTGGGTCTTTGACAAGGATCCCAAATATAAAGTTTCTAATTTTCTAAGCACCGGAGGTGGAGTTTTAAGCAGTATCTTTGCAACAGACAATGTAGAATTCTTGGGGATTGAATAGTGCCTTTGGGGGTTGATTTTGGGAAGTCCAAATCGGGCCAAACCATTTCTGGGTTTTTGTGGGTTTTGGCCAAGGAATTTCTGGTTGAAGTTTCATCATTTTCTGAGCACGGGAGGAGGATTTCCCCTCAGTCCCTTTCCAAGTAGTAGTGAAGTTTTCTGGGCAGTGCAGAGCATTAGAGAAGCAGTCATTTCCAGCATTTCAGATCATTGTATTATCACCTGGGTTCTGTCATGCTTGCCATTGAGGCAAGCCCAGGTGCATTCCTCCATAGTATTGTACTTGCTCCATTGATTAATAAAATGGCTCAACTGCTTTTTAATTCCAGAGTTTTTATGAGCATTTGCTGATTGTTTAAAATTTGGTGCTGTAAATCGTTTTTGCTTTGCATATCACTATTTATTTAAGTTTGGAACATTATAGTGGTATCAGAGCATGAACTTGGCCCAGCTGTGGGAATTTAGCCAGAAGATCATGGAAGCTTTGGGTATGAGTGCATAGTGACAGGTGAAACCGAAGACAAACCCATGGCTCAAGGGAAATCTAGTATGCAGAAATTCTATGGTAGAATTCATTGGGACGATGAGAGGTTGGCCCAGTTGAGGAGGGTGACAAACCAAACCTATCCCCACCTTTACAACAAAGACATTAGAGGTGAGCAAGCCGTGGGGGTGCATCCATCTACATCGTGTGGGGAAAGTTGACCAAATCAGGGCACTAGATCTCCTGAAAAGGAGAAGACATGACAAAGATGGTTAGAGGGGGAGATTAGGGGGCGCTTTTGTTGGTGGAAACCTGACTTTAGATATCAGGAGCCTGAGGAGGGGGTTGAGCATGATGATGAGAGCCCAGAGGATGGTGAGGAGCACATCGATATACCTGGTGTGACACAGGAGTCGCCTTTATTAGAGACTTCTTTGATAGCCCCAGTTGACACCCTAGTGGAGAGGATAGAGCCTACTCGCATAGAGCCATTTGTTGAGGGCGTGCCATTCTTGGATGAGATGCCAATAGTTGCTCAGTTATCTAGAGTCGTGACCGAGTTTACAGGTGATAGATGACCACAATAGTTCCATCAGTTTCAGGACGACCTTCTAGCATTAAAAAGGAAGGCCGCATTAGTGCGAGAGGCGATTCTATAGCAAAACGAGGAGTTAGAGGGCATGAGAGCAGTTTGTGCCGAGTCCACAGCCAAATCGACTCACGTTGGGGAGAAATTGGATTCCCTACTGGTACAGCTAGAGTGCACGTTGGAGCGTGAGAGCAACCCTCTTCGGGCATACATAGACGGGGCTGGCAGCACTATTAGGTTACCTTGGCCCATTTAAGGGACATAGAGCTACCTAGTCAGATTGTATGTATTGACCAGGATAGCGAGATGAGACGACCTGAGTTGCACAGGGTGCAACACCCACATGCTGGGATTCTTTATGTGTGGGAGTTCGTGCATTCGATCCCTCTCTTGGGGTTGGGTGGCGAGAGATTTTGAGTTAGTACTTGGTGGAGTGGACTATGGAGATGGTAGTGAACCCAGGTGGAGCTCAGCAGGAGTTTCCAGGCACTAGGGATGTTGGAAGCCCCGAATGGCATTGGGATCCAGGAGGGACTACCTATCATTTCCCATGTATGCCGGTTGACTACAAGCAGGATGGTGCAGTTGACCTAGTAGTTGAGCATGCACATTCGCTAGGGGAGTCTCGGTCAGCAACAGTGGCCGACTAGTTTATGGACAGATTCTTTTGGTTTTCTTGGTATGGCATTTGTACACGGGATCACCGGGTGATAAGCATACTCTGACAAGAGTTTGTCGGAGGAGGTGGCATTGGCAAGCCACCAGACGGTGCCTTGCATGGAGTTGGGGGCTCTTCAATTTTGTGCGGAGCACAAAGGACGCAGAGGAGCAGAGCAGTGGTGGCATCATTGTTGACACATAGGGAGAGTCACTTCTCGGATCTCTTAGGGGGGATTTGGAGGGAAGATCCATTCATCGGCGGGGATAATGATGTGATGGTGGAGGTGATGATACTGATCGGGTGTGACCGGACATGTAGAGACATAGCTCTAGGCCATCATATCCAGGGATGTGTGGGAGCATCTAGCATTGAGCAGTGGTCTACAGGTGGGCATGGAGATGCATGGTGGTGTGCTGTAGTGTGTTGAACTGCGTTGCGGAGTGGGAGTGCCTCACATCGCAGTGAATACATGCGGGGAGTGATAGGTGCAGTGACACAGGTAGAAAGTAGGACAATACAGGATGGCGTAGCTGCAGCCGAGGGTGTCCAACAGTGTACATAGGTAGGCCCCGGTGTATAGTGGCATGCCCAGGAGTACTGGGATGATCGGTGGTATGCAGAGGTGTATGGTGCTGCATAACAAGGTCTTGGAGTGTTGCCTCCAGGGACACCCATGGACGGAGATACCGGGCATACCTTTGGGTGTAGTTCACCCAAGATTGATGGGGACACAGATGAGTGATACTTGATGGTATTTGTGGGGACTCACAATCCTGACCCTCTTCTACGTCACTTACAGGAACGAGCGATCTACTTGTTGTCCTCTGACACTCTGGGCACGAGGAACAGGGGACAAGGAGCTCACCCAAGATATTTGGATGACACTTGGTGCGATAGAGGGGACACTTCTCAGGGGGGGCATCGAGTTGGTGCGCGAGTTGACAGCCACAGGTCGAGGGATGAGGTGATCACCAACAGGGATGGCATATCATTCATCACTGATCTTATGCCTAGGGAGTTGGTCACAGGGGAGACATGTTTCACTCTTTCCACAGGGCATGTTTAGACCATGCATGAGCAGAGGATACTGTGTACGACTGAGATAGTTGTCAAGTATGTATCCGAGTTCTTGACATTGTATTGACACATTCTCCAGGGGGCAGGTAGCCGAACTAGTGGCGATGGTTGGCAAGAGCAAGATGGATCCGTATACACTGAGTCGATTATGCGTATCAGATACCCATCTATTGGTTGCATTCAGGGGGTAGCTATTTGGCACACGTGGTTTCCAGTGGTCATCAGTACTACACAATGGCAGACAACTGACAGTTTAGCATGCCTCAGGTTAGTTCATGATGGATGGAGCCTAAATACGGGTGGCATGCAAAGACTAGAGATGAGGGCCAAAGGGATTCCATCGGTTGTCAGGGTTATGCCACAGCAGGTCTGCCTATGGGATGCAGGGTTTCAGTTGATCGATAGATCACTTGTCATGAGCAGAGTCGTGGCAGAGAGTGATATAGTTTGCTCTTGGGATGATACATGGGGGTTCACAGAGGGTTTCATCATATGGGGAGGTAGACATTCTTTATTGCTGCACAGGTTCAGAGTTAGATTTGGATGATGTTGTAGCGGCTACAACTGCCCTCCAAAATTTTGCCATAGCTTCGTTTTTTGGAGCCTCCCTACAAACCATCCTTAGTAGCATGTCTTGCACTGTCAAATACATAGGCTTCAGCTGATTTTCAGTGGCTTGCCAGCCTGTGCATGTCAGTTTGCTTCACTCCCTTCACAAGCTGCCTTTTCGGACTTAGACTATTTGCTGGCTGAGAAGCTCCCTCAGAAAATTGTGCAATTCTGGAGGAGAACCAAACCTTCCCTCTAGAAATTGCGCAAATCTACTGGGCAACCTGTTGAGCTCCAAAATTGCGCAGAACAGTCAGACAGGCTTCCCAGAGAAAACTGTGCAATCTAGCTGGCACTGCAGCTCAGCCCAAAAATTGCGCAATTCTAGGAAGAAGTCACTTGTTGACCCCAGAAATTGTGCAATCCCTCAACGACAGCCAGCCCAGCTCAGCCCAAAAACTGCGCAAATCCCTCTCTTAGTCTTGCAGGCTATTGCATGTGCCTTCAGGTTGACTGGTTCCCTCCGGGACCCAGCAAACTTGATTTGCATGCATGGGCTTCTGTTCCCGAAATAACAAAAAGCAACATGCAAAAAGCATCCCTAGATTTTAGGGATCTATTTTTAGCAACTGGAGGTTACATGCAAAGATCGTTTTAGAAACTTCCCTCCAAGTGTCGCTTTTTCCTAGATTTGTGGCATGCGCGTCATAAAGCCTCAAACTTATTTATTCGACAGTGCAGAGCTCATTCTTTACATCAATCTTGGAGCTCTGACATCCCATAGCACATCTAGGAGTCTTCGGAACATTCAACTCAACTATTTCTAGGTAAGTCCGCTTTACTTGTCTTTTGCAACATTTCTGTCGCTTTTTGTGTTTTGGCTTGTGTGAGAGTTGTCTACTTGATTTTTGTGAACGATTATTGTCTTTTGCATGCATGTTAGCTTGTACAAGCACCGTTTTAGTTTTCGTTTGCATCTAACTGCTGTCGCATGCATGACACTGTTTTTTCATTGACGGTCGCCGATGCGGTGACCCATTTCACACACATGCATGTTTTCCCATTTTCTGAATCTTGCATTCGCTGTTTGCATGCATGCTCATTCACTCTTGCTTACACTCAGTTTCGCCATGCACTCAGATCTTCATATGTTCTCAGTCACTCGTCGGCGTGTCTGGGCAACCTTGGCCCAACCCTTGCATTGCCCGAACAACATTGCGCATTTCTGAGAGGGAAGGCTCTACCTTCCTCCTAGAAAATGAGCAAAATTGGCCAGACATTGTCCTCTAGGCTTGCTTTGCGCAATTCTGAGAGGTAGTGCTCTGTTGGCTGAGAAAATTGTGCAATGCAGTCCCTGGGCCTACATGCCTTGCTGAGTGAAATTGCGCATTGCACAATCTCAACACCCAACAGGTCAGCCTGGATTGCGTATTGTGCAATTCCAGTAGTCAACCAGCCTCCCGACAGTCTAGACTACCTTTTGTGCAATTCTGACAGTGAGTCTCCCGGCCACCTAGTGAAATTGTAAAATCCTTGCCATCAGTCTCATGAGTATGTAGGTTAGTCCTCAACTTTTCTTTGGTTTTCAACTAACAGATTGCTTGCCATGGATGTCGCCATGTCTCCAGGTATAGCAGGTGTTCGACCATCTCTCAGTTATTCAAGTTCAATGGTCTCCAGGACAGTAGGGTCAAAGGACACCGACGAAAGTGTAACTGGAGATGCAATTGAGCAAGTGTCTATGAGTTTGCCGATTTACAAAGACACCAAGTTGATCGTAGACAAAGACATCAAGCTTAATTGATAGGATATCAATGATATGTTCTCAAGCACATTTGGGGAAGATCTTGAAAACAGTAGGGTCTATGTGAATATCCACAAGTCTGCCTTGTATCGGATTGCATGCAGGTACCTCACGTTTCCATGCGCGAACATGATACATTGAATCGTCTCGCACATTGATCCCAAGACGATGGTGTTAGGCAGTGTTAGTAGGACAGAGATTGCTAGGGCACAGGACTATCAGCAGATGTACCACTTGCCAAAGCCAGTGATCATAATGGACACACCCTTCAGCATACCCAGCAGTAGTGCAAACTCCAGGGATATTTTGAAGAGATGGGTGAAGGAGCTAGCCAAGTTCAGGATGACACCCAACCCGATTTACAAGACGAAGATATTGCGGAAGGCATATCAATAATTGGTCATCTTTGCATGCCGCTTATACGACCAAGACAGCAAGGAGACAGAAGAGTTCAAAAGATTTACTTTCGGCACCAGAAGCTTCAATCCGTACGACCCGCATTGCTTTCTAAATGATCACTGTGCGAAAGTGCAATTTCCTTGGATCCACGGGGCGTGTCATTGGGCTGAGGAAGACCCATGGAGATATTGTCACAACTTCTCCAGGCCCAATGAACCAATCAACATAGCTGTGGAATGGTTAGTGAAGCAACATCTAGGAGAGCACCAACATCAACAGCAGCAGAGGGTAACGTACCTGCGCATGACAAAGGCAAGAGAAAGATTGTTGACAGCGCAGAGGCAGAACAAAGCTGCAAGTTCAAAGCAGACCCACTTGTAGAGAAAGCAGCTTTGGAGGTACAGGCGAAGAGGCGACAAGAGGAATGCGCAAAGGCAGAGAGATAAACAGAGGATGGAGGAAATAATGGAGTTGGAAGAGTTGAAGCAACAACTCCAGGAAGAACAGGAGCTGCGCAAACAGGAGAAAAAAGCGCAGCAGGGATAGACACAACAATAGGCGCAACATGCACAGATTGATGAAATTGCGCCCATAAAGGTTGTAGACTCACCCGAGCAGCTGGCACAAAGAAGACAGGGTGAGCAGTTGCAGGAGTAGGTCTTCCCTCAAGAGATTGAACAGATACTTGAGTAGATGGATACTGAGATGGAGTGGCTAGAGTCAGAACATGACATCGATCTCATGCCTTACAACCAAGAGGTTGACCCATTGGCTTCACTAGATTCGGATGCAGATATGCACAACATATCATTCAACGAGTCACAACATAGAGTTGTGCAATTGCGTAGAGTGACTACTCCGATGTCCACACATGTCCTGTGCAATTTGAAGAACGAGTGATCGTATATGATGTGCAAGCATGCAACAACATTGGCTGATGCTACTAGAGCATATGCCAAAGCCACCAGCTCGAGTGTTCGCTTCTTGATAGCAGAGAACGAGTGAATGGCTAAGGAGTTACAGACAGCCATGCAAGGAGGAGAACAGGTTACAACATCCGCTAGAGCAAAGTTGAAGAAGGCGATACTAGATGAAGTATCGTCCCTTCAGGCAGTCATGCGGATGTTGTATTCCAGACTTGGTAACATGCATAAGGCAGTTGTCTATCTCAACGGTTGGCAGCAGCACTGTGCTAGGAGAGCACGTATCTTGTCAAACTTGCATACTGTTGTCGACCACATGCAAACATGGAAAATGAGATACAAGGGAGCCCCTTTACACTTGCCTAAGTTGATGAAGCCCAAGGTGTTTGAGTTGAAGGCACGCATCCAAAGTCAGATCCGGAAATATGAGGAACTCCTGCAGCTCATCACTAGTTTGCAGGCTTCCCATGCACGGATGTTTAGAAGCATGGATGTTGTTGTGTGCGTGCATGTGATCCCATCTATTGGGACACTCACCGAGGCAAAGACAAAGAATCAAGTCCAATTGGAGTTGGATATGTACTTTGACGAGTTGATGCGCATAGTCATCAGCGCAGACTTGGCAACCAGCGCACACACTATGCATCAGTATGTCGTTGGTCCGGTCGCATTCAAGACAATGATGCACATGCTATCAGACGAGTTGGACAGAGGAGCCAAATCAGTGTACCAGGATGCAACAGAGGCAAGAGTTCGTTTCTAGAAAGATGTCACCATAGAGTACATGGACACCATCGCAGACTACCAAGCTTGGCATCAGCTCGCCACTGTCGACCATCATGAGGATGTCGAAGAGTTGGTCTTCCCACAGTTGTCCAAGTCTTAGTGATGTCTTGCATGGTTTGCTCAAGCCTATTTTGTCTCAAATGGGTACATGTGCAGATTGTATGTAACATCTTTTAAAGTGAAAGCCCATGTGTCGATAGTGGAATGTAACAGTCATAGAGTAGTTGAAGAGTCATGAGGGTAGGTGAACAGTCACAAGGGGGAATATCAAGGGTCACCCTATCCTTTGCTATTTATAGTACCTCATAACTCATTGTAGAGGCTTTTGGGCAGCGAAGTTTCCGATAGGAGTATCTTAGAGAAAGCTTGGAAAGTATTGTAACGAGCCTTGGCTTCTCCATAGTGCAGAGCTATTACATCTGTTTGGAGGAGCAGGCGGCGGTCACTGTAACGTTCCGTTATCGGGACTAGTGGTTGGTCATGGCTGTACTGTATGATTGGAACTTTCACTTCTTAATATAATAGAGCCAACATGTTTCATGCATATGTTGTTATTGTATTCCAGTTAACTTGGTTACTCTAATGATATATGTATTTTTTTCCTTACGCATGTATGTATAGACTCTTTCTGTATATGTATGTATGAATCTTACTGAGATGTGCTCTTGGTTTAACCATCACTTTGGATTGTTGGTTCGCCTGCCTTCCAGTTTGTGATGCATCTTTGCTCGTGTGTTCCCTTCCAAGTTGCGTGTTTACACATGTTTTCAAGGGGCACACTCATTTCACCTTTCGTGTGTTAGAACCATTCATGCACCTTCCTTGGCTTGCTACACATGTCACACCCTTGCTACCAACAAGGACATCCTACTTACCTTTGCGTGTAACCGCGGTTAAGGCGATTGTACAATCCATTGCTGGGACTGCTACGCCAAATGGTCTGAGGTCTAGTTGGGACTTCTTACCGGGGAGATCCCCTTGACATGTTGGCGGGTCCAGCACCGTCAACATTTCTGGCGCTAGAATGAGGGCCAGATGACAAGCTGTGATCTCTCATGTTGTTTTGAATTTTCGTACATCTATCATGGATACTATCAGAGTCGTCCCTCCGTGATGTTTTTCGCATGCCGAACCTCTCGACATCACGAGGGAGTTTTTGTATCTCTCGTCGGAATTCACGTATGACAGTGAAGGCGAAGTGGCCTGGCCTGTGTACTTACAAGACTTCTATGCATTTCTTGATGATGCAGATGACTTCTTTGATGAAGAGGCCAACCTACTGCTTGCATAACACTTCGCGAATCCCCACAACGGTGGTGCTAGAGTTTGCCACTCGGCAGCGTGCACTCACTTGAGCACTTCTGTTATCTCATTGAATCTACTTTCCGTTATTTTGATCCAGAACCTTTTGACAAAACAGTGTTAAAACAACGGAAGACCCCGCAAGAATCGCCTATGGATTTTCGGGACCGCTTCTGTGTGTTGCAATTTCAAGCTCCGAAAAGTCAGATGAAATTCCAGTATCTCATGGACAAATTTCAATACTGTCTTACCAAATCTGTCAATCCCATGAAGAAGTTCAAGCTCAGACCCTGCTCAACATACTTTGGTGATGGAGCTATGCAATCATAGGTGGACACGGTCGCTGTCACAAGTGACTGTCCGCCGTCCCCTCATCAAACAACTCCACCACCATAGAGTGATGTGGGAGAACATGCACACACTTCCATTCAACTATCACATCCTCCCAACATCACTTCTCTCAATTTTTGTGCAGATTTGGTTGCGAAGCCCATGGGTTGTCACATGCATGTCTTACCTCATCCTCCGTCTTCGTGTTTTGTTGATCCTTCAGATTGCACTGTCTTATGTTCTTCTATTCCGGACTTTACGTCTGTTGTGAACGAGGATCAAGCTATCGACGGATTTGGTGTTGCACAACCAACCTGCACTGTCATTCATGAAGAGTATCACTGGGAGCCTGAGCATCAACCCGCGATGAAGGATGATTCCCTTCTGTCCGTGCCTCCTCCATTTTTCCCTGACATCTTTGGTTATTCTGCCATCTCTGATTTCGTATGTGTATCTCTGTCTACAGATGAACCCATTGTTGATCATTCGTTGAACACACCGGATGTCAGTCCATCATTCCACAATGGAGAGGACCAATCATTCTTTGAAAATCCACTTGATTTTTCATCTACCTTTTCCAGAAATGCGGAGGGTGAATTTTTCTGCTTCTCATCTACCCCTTTGTTTGATTCATCAGATCACGAGGATGTCGATGAAATCATTGATTTTACTGATTGTAGCTATTGTGATCTATTTACCCCCGTATTCGATCATGATGATGATTCTATCACAGTTGATTTTTCAAAGCCACTTGTTTATGATGATCTATCTGTCGACGAAGTCGAAATCCCACAGACTGTTGAGGCACTTCAGCCCGAGTTGATGGTTATGTCAGGGCCTCATTGTCCTGAGGTTGGTTTCACTTCCTATCAGGAAATTTTTGAAACACCTAAGGCTCCTCATCACTCATTTGTATGCATTGAAGATCAATCTCACACACAGATTATGCTTCCTCCACTCAAACTACACGATCCTATCACTCATGCATTTGAGAAATCTTACATAGCAAGCACACGTGCACGACGCAAGTTGTCATGGTTTGTTTCGTTTGCTTGCATGTCACAGTGAAGAGTATGCATACGCTTAATGTCTGCACGCAGTGTCTCACAACATCATGGTAAGTCCACGGATTACATGTCATGTGCTTGCACTCACTCATGTTCTGTGGACATGTTTAAACTCAGAGTGCGTTTGTCTTCATTGTTATATCTTTCTTGTTTGCTGGTTCGCATAACTGTGTTGTTCGCGAACCATGCCTTCACCAACATGGGTCGACCAAAGCGCCGGTGGCTGCATTGGAAGTATCACTTCACATGAGCAGGCCCATGCACCGTTAGCTTAGGAGTAGGAGTAGTGTTTGCTTTTGGTTTGTTTTCTCATGCATATTTGCTTACTTTGTCTGTTTGCTTGCTTTCCTACTTGTTTGCTTATTTGCTCTGCTTACGCATTTACTTTTGCTTTTGCTTTGTTTTGTTGTTCATTTTCTTGTTTAAGTTCGTAGAATAGTTTCGCACAAAATTGTGTCGACTCTTGAAACAAGCTGGGTAAAGTACAAGAGGACTTGTGCAATTATCAATACTTGGTTATCTGTCGTCTCGCCTTTGTATGAAGAACTTGTTGTCTTCAGTCCATGATACATCAATGGAAAACATGTGTTGTTTGAAGTGAAGCTTGGTGAAAACACAACGCTTGCGCGCTAACTAGTATCACCTACTCTAGCCGGTTGTTTTTGGGTTAATCCCTGTCAGCTCAGTCAAGTAGAGTAAGGTGAGGGGGAAACCTTAACAAGCACATCAGAGGTATATATAAACTACTTCTATGAAGGAAAAGCCTCTTCTGATCTCAATAAGTCGAGATCCCTCTTCCACCTTTGAAATGAATAAGTGCTATGCACAGATATAAAAATGAAAATGAAAAAATGAAAATGAGAAAAATTTCGAAAAAATGAAAAATGAATAAGGCGAAAGAAGAGAAAGGCTTCCTGCGCAGAGAGGTGATGCAAGTAACTCCGTCGGGGAACTGACCAGGCTCGCTGGCAGCAGAGCGATGCTTGTGTTCCTGCGTGACTCCACTGGGGTACTGTCGAGGTCTACTGGCAGCGGAGCAACACCATAGATACAACTAAAACTCTGACGACCATATGGCTTGTGCATCAATATACCCCTCATCCCCAATCGAAACAACTATGTTGACTTAGCTTGGAATGTATGGCGACCGACCAAGAGCTTGGCAGATGCTATATCTCATAATCAAGCAAGTGTGGAAACCAAGACGAACAAAGAACTGAACAATACTTCTGGAGGTGTTAGACTTGCTTTTCATGAACAAGGTCCTCTCAGAGAGCTAAAGTTCTACCAGTGTGTCGCCAAGTGTTGTAACATTAGCGGCTACAACTACCCTCCAAAATTTTGCCTTAGCTTCATTTTGGAGCCTCCCTACCAACCATCCTTAGCGGCATGTCTTGCACTGTCAAATACATATGCTTCAACTGATTTTCAGTGGCTTGCCAGCCTGTGCATGTCAGTTTGCTTCACTCCCTTCATAGGCTGCCTTTCCAGACTTTAGACTATTTGTTGGCTAAGCAACTCCCTCAGAAAATTGCACAATTTTGGAGGGGAACCAGCCTTCCCTCCATAAATTGCGCAAATTTGTTGGGCAACGTGCTGAGCTCCAAAATTGTGCAAAACAGTCAGACAGGCTTCCCAGAGAAAACTGCGCACTTTGGCCCGATACTGCAGCTCAGCCCAGAAATTGCACAATTTTGGGAAGCAGTCACTTGCTGACCCCAGAAATTGAGCAATCCCTTAGGGACAACCAACCCAACTCAGCCTAGAAATTGTGCAAATCCCTCTGCCAGTCTTGTAGGCTATTACATGTGTCTTCAGGTTAACCAGTTCCCTCCGGGACCAAACAAACTTGATTTGCATGCATGGGCTTGTTTTCCCGAAATAGAAAAAAGCAACATGCAAAAAACATCCCTAGATTTTAGGGATCTATTTTTAACAGCTAGAGGTTACATGCAAAGATTGTTTTAGAAACTTCCCTCCATGTGTCGTTTTTTTCTAGATATGTGGCATGCATGTCATAAAGCTTCAGACTTATTTATTTGATGCTTCAGAGCTCATTCTTCACATTGATCTTGGAGCTCTGACATCCCATAGCATATCTAGGAGTCTTTGGCACATTCAGCTCAACTATTTTCGGGTAAGTCTGCTTTACTTGTCTTTTGCAGCGTTTCTGTTGCTTTTTGTGTTTTGGCTTGTGTGAGTGTTGTCTGCTTGATTTCTGTGAACGCTTGTTGTCGTTCGCATGCATGTTAGCCTGTTCAAGCACTGTTTCAGTTTTTGTTTGCATCTCACTGTTGTCGCATGCATGACACTGTTTTTGCACTGACAGCCACCGATGTGGCAACCCATTTGACACACATGCATGTTTTCCCGTTTTTTGAATCTTGCATTCGCTGTTTGCATGCATGTTCATTCACTCTTGCTACATCAGTTTCGCCATGCACTTAGAAATTCATATGTTTTTAGTCGCTCGTCGGCCCGTCTGGGCAACCTTGGCCCAATCCTTCCCTTGGCCGGACAACATTGCGCATTTTTGAGAGGGAAGGCTCTGCCTTCCTCCCAGAAAATGCGCAAAACTGGCTAGACACTATCCTCTAGGCTTGCTTTGCGCAATTCTGAGAGGTAGTGCTTTGCTGGTTGAGAAAATTGTGCAATGCAGTCCCTGGGCCTGCATGCCTTGTTGAGTGAAATTGCGCATTGCACAATCTCAGCACCCAACAAGTCAGCCTGGATTGCATTGCGCAATTCTAGCAATCAACCAGCCTTCCGACAGTTCGGACTGCCTTTTGCGCAGTTCTGGCTGTTAGTCTCCCGACCTTTCAGTGAAAATTGCGGAATCCTTGCCATCAGTCTCTCGGGTACGTTGCAGGTCAGTCCTCAAGTTTGCTTTGGGTTTCAACTAACAGATTGCTTGCCATGCATGTCGCCATGTCTCTAGGTATAACAGGTGTTCGACCATCTCTCAGTTGTTCAGGTTCAATGGCCTCCAGTGTTGATTTCGGGTAGTATCAGATGTGCTCTAGCAACGAAATTTGGTGGAGAGGTTGGGGCACATGAGATCTCCAATACCTAGAAAGGGTTTGGGCAAATTCTAAACAGATCAGGAGATATTAAAATAATTAATCTTTTGAATGGAGTCCCTAAGTTTAAACTTAGGGAAAATAAAATATAAATGTGTATTAATATGAATCTGTGTTAGAATGGTCCAAAAGACATGGATCAAGCCAGATCTAATCTTAGCCGTTGATTAGGGACTTAATCTTGACCGTTGAGATGTCAACAGGAAAAGTATAAGAGGAGGCTTGAGGGTCACTTGGAGAACACACTAGAGTGATAAGTCATTCTATTTTCTAGAGCGGGGTTTGCTAAGAGAGATAGAATTAGTGATCGGGAGAGTAGCTGAGGGGCATTGAGTACAAAGAAACAGAGAAGGCAGAGATTGTGCTGGGAGAGCAGCTGAGGGGCATTGAGTACAGAGAAACAGAGAAGGCAGAGATTGTGTCGGGAGAGCAGCGAAATAGCCAAGGAGAGTGACACAGAGCCAACAAGGGCTCAAGCACAGCCACACAAAGGCAGCCAAGTGCTGTGCAGAGCACCAGAGAGGCCTCCTGGGGCTGACGTAGGCCAAGAAAGGCTGACGCAGGGCCTCCTGGGGCTGACACAGGCCAAGAAAGGCTGACGCAGGGGCAACGTGAGACAAAGAGGGGCTGACGCAGTCTAGATTGAGCAGACACTGGGGTTGCATAGCAGTTTTGTGTTGAGGAGCTACTGAAAGGATTTTTCGGGGTTTCAGCCAGGAGATTTATCTCAAACTGTGAGTTATAGCTGCTAAGGAAATTCTTTGTTGGGTAGGCTAGTTTCGGCACTCAGATTGTACTCTGATATTGCTTAATAAGAAAACCCTTAGATAGTTGCACCAATTTTCCTGCATTGGGTTTTTCTGGGGACATTGGTCCAAAAATAATGGTGTCATGTGGTGTGTTTGTTCCTGTTTATTTTAGTTGCAGATCTGTAATATGTTGAGCATGCACTGGTGTTTATTTTCAGTATTTACTTTGTAAATAACTTCTTAAACAAAAATAACAACTAGGTAGGAATAAATCAGAAAAAGTGCATGAAGGGTTTCAAATCTAAGTAAACTTAGAAACATCAACATCCAAGAGAGCAGGGTTAAAGGACATCGACGGAAGCGCAACTGGAGATACAGTTGAGCAAGGGTCTATGAGTTTGCCGATTTATGAAGACGCCAAGCTGATCGTCGACAAAGACATCAAGCTTAAATGGCGGGATATCAGTGATACCTTCTTAGGCACATTTAGGGAAGATCTTGAAGACCGCAAGGTCTATGTGAATATCCACAAGTCTGGCTTGTACCAGATTGCATGCAGATATCCTACGTTTCCATGCGTAGACATGATACATTGGATCGTCTCACACACTGATCCCGAGACGACGGTGTTAAGCAGTGTCAGTGGGACAGAGATTGCTACCTTTAGGGCACATGACTATTAGCAGATGTACCATTTGACGAAGCCAGTGATCATAATGGAGACCCCCTTCAGCATACCCAGTAGCATTGCAAACTCCAGGGATATTTTGAAGAGCTGGGTGAAGGAGCTAGCCAAGTTCAGGATGACAACCAACCATATTTACAAGACAACGATACTGCGGAAGGCATATCAGTACTTGGTCATCTTTGCATGCTGCTTATACGGCCAAGAGAGCAAGGAGACCTTCCCGCAGAGTTGGGTGATTGCGTTGGACCAAATGGTCGTTGAAGGCAAATTGTGCAACTGGTCCGACATGTTGGCTCACAGGTTGAAGGAATAGGTGACAGCAGCCCGACAATCGCCCAAAGGTCAACAAGCAAAAATATACATGTCCTCATACATTCTAGATGCAATCTGTGCCCGTAAGAAGTTCCCAGGATTGAAGTGGGCATGGACATCAGCAGAAACCTCTATGCACACTTACTGCAAATTGTTTTCCGAATGCAGCTTCCGCAGAGTCATCACACAGTTGTCAAACCATTTTTTCATGCCCGTGTATAAGATCCACCTTGCATGTCGAAGGCAACAGTGGAGGCATTGATCGACATAGTGGATTGGTATGCCTCACCTTTTAGCATCTTCATACGGATGTACAGCATGGAGAAGCCTTCGCATGTTTTACCGAAGTTTGCCATGGACAAGCTCGTCATGCAAGAAGTGTCCTACCACATCTCGGCAGGACTGTTAGCTAGACTGCATTGGAAGAAGAAGGCGCCCTGTCCCACTCTTCCGTTGCAAATTGGGTTGTCCAAGATACAGAATCTCAAGCATGCTGATGCCGAGACATAAGAGTTCAAAAGATTTACTTTTGGCACCAAAAGCTTCAATCCGTACGACCCGCATTGCTTTGTAAAGGATCACTGTGCGAGAGTGCAATTTCCTTGGATTTACGGGGCATGTCATTGGGCTGATGAAGACCCATGGAGATATTGTCACAACTTCTCCAGGCCCAATGAACCGATCGGCATAACTGTGGAATGGTTAGCGAACCAACATCTAGGAGAGCACCAACATCAGTAGCAACAGAGGGTAATGTACTTGTGCGTGACAAAGGCAAGAGAAAGATTGTTGACAGCGTAGAGGCAAAACAAAGCTGCAAGTTCAAAGCAGACCCACTTGTAGAGAAAGCAGATTTGGAGATAGAGGCGTAGAGGCGACAACGCGACAAGAGGAACGTGCATAGGCAGAGAGATAAACAGAGGATGGAGAAAAAAGTGAAGGACTTGCAAGAGTTGAAGCAACAACTTCAGGAAGTACAGGAGTTGCGCAAATAGGAGAAGGAAGCGCAACAGGAACAAACACAACAGGAGGTGCAGCATGCACAGATTGATGAAACTGTGCCCGTACAGGTTGTAGCCTTGTCCAAGCAGCTGGCACAAAGAAGACAGGGTAAGCAATCACAGGAGCAGGACTTCGCTCAAGAGATTGAATAGATACTTGAGTAGATGGATACGGAGATGGAGGGGCCAGAGTTAGGACAAGACATGGACCTCATGCCTTACAACCAAGAGGTCGACCCACCAACTTCACCAGATCCGGAAGCAGAGCAAGTCCTGAGCGATCAAGGTGATATTGAGATCCTTGAAGACAATCTGGAAGTAGATATGCACAACATATCATTTGATGAGTTGCAACATAGAGTTGTGCAATCACGCAGAGTGACTACTTCGGATGTCCACACATCTCCTGCGTAGTTTGAAGAATGAGTGATTGTCTTTGATGTGCGCAAGCATCCAACAGCATTGGCCGATGCTACCAGAACATATGCCGAAGCCACCAGCTCGAGTGTTCGCTTCTTGATAGCAGACAACGAGCAAATGGCTATGGAGTTATAGACGACTAAGCAAGGAGGAGAACAGGTGACAACATCCGCCAGAGCAGAGTTGAAGAAGGCGATACTGGATGAAGTATCGTCCCTTGAGGTAGTCATGCAGATGTTGTATTCTAGACTTGGTACTGTGCATAAGGCAGTTGTCCATCTTAACGGTTGGCAGCAGTGCTGTGCTAGGAGAGCACGTATCTTGTCAAACCTGCGTACTGCTGTCGACCGCATGCAAACATGGAAAATGAGATACAAGGGAGCCCCATTACACTTGCCCAAGTTGATGAAGCCCAAGGCGGTTAAGTTGAAGGCACGCATCCAGAGTCAGATCCGGAACTATGAGGAACTCCCGCAACTCATCACTAGTTTGCAGGCTTCCCATGCACGGGTGTTCAGAAGCATGGATGTTGTTGTGGGCGCGCATGCGATTCCATCTATTGGGACACTCACAAAGTCAAAGACAAAGAATCAAGTCCTACTAGATCTGGACACGTACTTTGATGAGTCGATGCGCATAGCCACCAACACAGACTTGGCAATTAGCGCAGATTCTATGCATCAGTATGTCGTTGGTCCGCTCGCACTCAAGACAATGGTGCACATGTTATCAGACGAGTTGGACAGATGAGCCAAATCAGTGTACCCGGATGCAACAGAGGCAAGAGTTCGTTGCCAGAAAGATGTCACCATAGAGTACACAGACACCATTGTAGACGACCAAGCTTGGCATCAATTCGCCACCATTGACCATCATGAGGATGTCGAAGAGTTGGTCTTCCCACATTTGTTCGAGTCTTAGTGATGTCTTGCATGGCTTGCTCAAGCCTATTTTGTCTCACATGGGTACATGTGCAAATTATATGTAACATCTTGTAAAGTCAAAGTCCAAGTGTTGATAGTGGAATGTAACAGTCATAAAGTAGTTGAAGAGTCATGAGGGTAGGTGAACTGTCACAAAGGAGAATGTCAAGGGTCACCCCACCCTTTGCTATTTATAGTACCTCATAACTCATTGTAGAGGCTTTTGGGCAGCCAAGCTTCCGATAGGAGTATCTTAGAGAAAGCTTAGAGAGTATTGTAACGAACTTTAGCTTCTCCATAGTGCAGAGCTAGTACATTTGTTTGGAGGAGCAAGCGGCAGTGATTGTAACATTTCGTTATCGGGACTAGTGGTTGGCCATGGTAGTACTGTATGATTGGAACTTTCACTTCTTAATATAACAGAACCAACACGTTTCATGCATATGTTGTTATTGTATTTCAGTTAACTTGGTTACTCTAATGATATATGTATCTGTTTGCTTATGCATGTATGTATAGACTCTTTCTGTATATGTATGTATGAATCTTACTGAGATGTGTTGTTGGTTTAACCATCACTTTGGATTGTTGGTTCGTCTGCGTTCCAGTTCATGATGCATCTTTGCTCATGTGTTCCCTTCCAAGCTACGTGTTTACACAGGTTTCTAGGGTGCGCAATCATTTCACCTTCTGTGTGTTAGAACCATTCATGCACTTTCCTTGGCTTACTGCGCATGTCACACCCTTGCTACCAATAATGACATCCTACTTACCTTCGCGCGCAACCGCGGTCAAGTCGATACTGTATGACCTACTGTTGGGACTCCTACACCAAACGGTCTGAGGTCTAGTTGGGACTTCTTACCTAGGTGATCCCCTTGACACGTTGACAGGTCTAGCACCGTCAATAGATGGGTAGGCCTTGGTGCCATGGAGATGCCCAGGTAGGATGTGTCTCACCTCTTTTCGTATTCCACCATCGAGTTCCAGGAGAGGAGGATACTTTCTACGCACGATGGGGAGTATGACATAGTCAGAGTATCGCAGCGTCAGCATGGTGGCACCACTCTAGGACTAGCAGGGAACTGGGGGGTCACAGCTCTTCACAACTCAATAACTTTTAGGGATGCGCCGACTACTGTAGGGGGAGATCATTCAGATCTTCCATTGGGCTTTAGCGAGTCACTGATGGAGGAAGGGACTTTTGGTACTTGCACTGGCAGGATACTGAGTGGAGCGAGGGGAGCTTCATGTTAGACAGGATGGTCTGGGATCCTGGTAGTGAAGGATTCTTTCATATCAGGACAGTGCTGAGGTTAGGGACGATTCAGTGGAACATCTAGGACCCTGGCACATATTGCAGTGACAGTGGGGAGCAACAGTTAGAGAGGATGCTTGTTTAGTCATTGCTTGGGGACAAGCGATTTTTGGAGCGTTGGAAGAACTTGCCGAATGAGGATGCAACCTGGGAGGGTGAGCACATATTGGAGCACCCAGCTTTGAGGTTGCTTGAGGGTAGGCAACATTTGGGAGGGGAGGACTGTCATGTCCCTTCTCATACACATTTGTAACAGGGTGCTGCTACACAATTTTACACAATTTTGGCTAAGGAAGAGAACCCATCATTTTCGACTTAGGGACTTAGGAGGCAATTCGACTTAGTTTGGTTGCTAGTGGAATGTGGGGGCCACCCACATGGGAATTCGAATTGGCCCATTCGAATAGCTTGGAGGGAAAGTCAAATAGGTGGATGGAGGGGACCACATGAGGTAAGGGAGGCCCAAGGAGTTATAAGGATGGATCAACTCTCATTTTGGGATTCATTCATACATCTTGCAAACAAAATCACTTTACTGTTCACTCTGCTGTTTAGCTGAGTCAACCGGTTGTTTAGCCACGCATCTCTCAAGCGGGAGATTCAACCTCTACTTCGGGGGACCATCCATGCCCGCCCTAGAGAGTCAGTTCTGCAAGGATTTCAGGAGTTCCGGGGCAGTGACATAGCACCACCAACTAGCGGAGATCAAGGGGTGCGTAATTCTAGGCAGCCAGAGAATATGCAAAGGGAGATAGAGGCCAACGAAGATTAGATTGTTTGCCGGAGAGTTAGAGAGCTGAGATAGCAACAATAGACCAACATTCTTGCTGAGTTTTACAGCCAGCAAAGCCAACATTCCAGTAGTTCGAATTGCTAGGCTAGGGGACAACATAGAGGCCACTCAACAATTTTTTGTGGAGCTTAGGAGCAGGTGTCTTAGGCCAAGAGCTCACCCGAGAAGTCATGGATTGGATAGCAAGGGTCAGCGCAACGCTTTGGGGGCATTTCTGGGAGGATTTACAGGCAGTTTCTAGCAGGCCGAGTTTTGCAGTTGCATTTGAGGTTGGGCTCCAAGGGGGTTGAATTTCAAAAGTCAAAACTAGCCAAAGTCCTTTCTGGATTTTTTGGGTTTTTGAAAAGGATCCCAAATATAAAGTTTCATAATTTTCTGAGAACCGGAGTTGGAGTTTTAAGTTGTATCTTTACAACGAACAGTGTAGAATTGTTGGGGATTGAATAATGCCTTTGGGGGTTGATTTTGGGAACCATTTCTGGGTTTTTGTGGGTTTTGGCCAAGGAGTTTGTGGTAGAAGTCATCATTTTCTTAGCACCGGAGGAGGATTTTCTTGCAGTCCCTTTTTAGGCAGTAGTGAATTTTTTGGGTTGCGCAAAGCATTAGAGGAGCAACCATTTCCAGCATTTGAGATCATTGTATTATCACCTAGGTTCTGTCACGCTTGCCATTGAGGCAAGCCTAGGTGCATTCCTCCATACTATTGTACTTGCTCCATTGATTAATAAAATGACCCAACTGGTTCTTAATTCTAGAGTTTTTATGAGCATTTGCTGATTGTTTAAAATTTTTGTGTTGTAAATCGTTTTTGTTTTGCATATCACTATTTATTTAAGTTTGGAACATTACAACGATTGTGTTTCTACTTTCTAGGTTTCATGTATTTTTAATTTATCTCACCATAGTTTTATTTAAAGTATGTAGAGTGAATACTCATTAGATGAGGAACAAATTTTCCATCCAACAAGTACACACTTGATAGCTTTAGTAAGCCTATAAGGAGATAAATTGAAAATATGTAGAACAAGTATTTTTTTCCCTCCCATCCAATTTTTTTTAAATCTTATTCTTTTCCTTAGGATGCTCATTTTAGATCTCAAATTTCCCCTAACTACTCTGAGATCACCATTGAATCTCTCTCACAAGCTATTATTGGTTTTTATTTTAGTGTGGACTTTCTCATATAACTTGTGTACCACTGTAACAAACATAAATATATGTTAAATAATAATTAGTTATTGAGGAGACATGTCCCAAAGGACATGACTATTTGTGAAGGGACACCTTGCCTAGTATATAAGCAAGACCCTCATTGTAACATTCATCCTATTATTGTATCATCTTATCAATATATATGTTTTACAATACATTTGTGTACAAATACATTTTAAATACCAACAGAGTATTGTTTGTTTACTGTAGTGGTATTTGAGCTATTCGACCCTCTGGCCATTCAACCACTACACAATCCATACATTATGCTTTAGATCCTTAAATCACGGGAACATGTTCCCAAGCAGTATTGGAAGACCATAAAACTGATTGAGAATTATTATTGGAAATGCGAAAAATGCTTATAAAATCGCTAAAGCTTCTTGAAACAACAGATTGAAAATCTACAATAGACGCTGACCTTAACGTCAAACAGGATGAAATTATTGAAAATACAACACTTGAAGATGTAGAATCAATAGATGAGTTTGAATATGAGGAGATGAAGTGTGAGACCACTCTTCAACTAGATACTATTAGTGACGATGAGGAAAGTGAAGCATTAACTACTTTTGATCACCAAACACAAACTCCCAAAGGAAAAACTATTGACCTTGATAAAAAATATGAAGTTTATCATCTAAGATCCCCGGGAACTTCAACGAAGACTCCCACAACTCATATGCAAGAGAAGGAACAAGACAATGACATCACACATGATTCATTAAAGATGGATTTAATAATCAGACTTAGCCAGGATGTTGTCTTATGTAAAGTGGTTCCTCGGTAGTGTAATTTGCCATGGAAAACACAAACAATTTGGAGTATATTAAACTGCTAGTGGAATAAATGCATGACAGAGCATTTTTCAATTTATCATCAATGTCTTCACAACCCTCCAAATATTCTGTCCAATGCTTTCATTCTCTCGCATACAAAGCTAACCTATTCCCTGTCTCATTTGCGTTCCTATACACTTTTAGGTCGTTGGTTGTACAAACCCTTTAACAACAATGGCGACATTGGTGAAAGTGAAATCGCAATAAGGCTACTTGAACATCTATTATTTCAAGTACATAAATACACACCTATAAAATTTGTGTTAGACAACCATCATTTATTTTTGCTCATACCATTAGTTGTAATAGAAGAAACTCAAGTCCCCCAAAATATTTACAATGTGTGGATGCTTGATTTAAGAGACTTCAATGTTGTGTCTAGAGCAAAGATAAGCCAAGGCTTCTAGTGTGTTATGGGCAATGCATACAGATAGTCAATCAAGTATTAGTAGAATTTATTGTCATCTCCTACATGCGTGGAAGAAAAATTTGAAGAATTAGACCTCTTTTACAGGTAAATTCTTTGAACAATTCATGTCCTTGACTTGACTACACATTAAGAACGATACTAGTTGAAATCTAAAAATGGGTTCCAACATGCTTTGTTTACATAATTTTTACTTAGACATTTACAATTGAGGAACGAAGGTATACAACTTGTAGTCCTTGGCCTTCTCTCGCTCATAGCTCAAAGTCTGGAAGCCAAACAACTACGTTGCATTCTTTGATACCTTAATGAGGCAGCTCCCATGGTTGTTTCCTCAATTGTGTTAGTTTTTGTAGCATCGGATGTGTTTTAGTCACGAAACATGGTGGAGGGGCTAAAATACATGAGATCTCCAAAACTAAGAAATCATTTCTGGAAATTACACCTAGAGATGAATTAATTAGATTATTAACCTATTTTTTAATGTTTCTTAAATCTAAACTTAGGAAAATTGGTTAATTAATCATAACTAATTAAGTCAAGGTGAGAATTCTCCAGAAACTCACACGGATCGACAGGGAAATAATTTGGGCCCTTGATTAAGTTCTAATCTTAGCCGTTGGTGCTCTAATAGAGGATTATAAGAAGTCGATGGGACTTTGGAGAATACATTTGAGACACTTGAGTAGTTCGATTTCTTTGGTAGTAGCAATTGCCGAAGAGCCAAAGATTGAAGCAGAGACAGTGAGGGGTAGGGACAGCGTGTTAGTTTTTGTAGCATTGTATGTGTTCTACCTTGAAATTTGATGGAGAGGCTAGAATAAATGAGATCTCCAAAACCTAGAAATAGTTTTTGGAAATTATGCCTAGAAATGACTTAATTAGATTATTAGCCAGCTTTTAAATATTTCCTGTCTAAACTTAGGGAATATGGTTAATTAATCAGAATTAATTAAGTGAAGACATGAATGATCTAGAAACTCACACAGATCAACTTCAAGTTAATCCTAGCCATTGATTAAGATTTAATCTTGGTTGTTGGAGTCCCAAAAGAGGATTATAAGAAGTGGTCGATGGGCACTTGGAGAATACACTTGAGAGGTTTGATTTATGAGCAGATCGATTTCCATAGTAGCAGTAGTCAGTTGCCGGAGAGAGAGAGCCAGCGGGATCGAAGCAGTGAGTGAGGGGCAGAGGCAGTTATCCGGAGGAAAGATTTTATAGATCCGTAGAAGTAGCAGCAAGAGAGCTGAATTACACCAAAGAGGCAATGCATAGGGACAACACAGTTGCTTCAGCCAGGCAGTTTGATTTGGAGGAAGGTAAAATTGTTCTCATTTCCAGAGGCTGGGAAGAAGTCGTAGAGGGTTGGAGAGGTGATGTCCTCAACATTAAGAGGTAGAACGACTTCATCAGAGCCCAGTCCGAAGCAAGCCGTCCAGCCAGCGACACAGAGCAATAGAGAGGCTGGCGCAAAGCTCCAGGAGGGTGAGTTTAGGTAGTCAGATTATTATACTTAGGATTTCACTGTTGCATAATAATAAAACCCTCAGTTGCTACACTGATTTTCCCAAGTTGTGTTTTTCCGGGGACAATTGTCCAAAAATAATTGTGTAAATTTTGTGTGTGTGCTAGATTTTCTCGGTTTCTAGCTCTATTTTCTTCTGCAATTTTATTTGTGAAAATCACAATATGTATTATTTGATATTTTTCGTAGTAGACAACAAATAAATTGTTAAATAAATTAAATGTTGAAATTTCTAAGTTTATCTGTTAGAAATTTAATCTGTATTCTTCTGGTTTATTCTTCTACTTGTTAAATTTGAACAAGTTATTTAAAACATATAAATAACAAAATAAACACAATACAGTCTCAACATCTACAGATCATCAGCTGAAAGAAAACAAACACACAAGTGACACCGTTATTTTTGGACAAATGTCCCCGGAAAAACCCAATGTGGGAAAACCGGTGCAACTATTATGAGGGTTTATTATTATGCAGTATTTCCTTGAGTACAACTGGGTGCCAAACTGGCCAAATGAAGTGTGTTTCCTTCATTTTATAACTTTTGTGGAGCCTTTCTTCTCGCCTTTTCTTCCCTCTCATGCATTTCGAATCATTGGCTTAGGGGGTGCGTATTTCTTATGTGGGTGGTCCTTAGTCTTCTATCAAAAATCAAATAGGTCTCGTCTTCACCAAAATTGGCCCCTAAAATGTAGAAATAAACACTGTTCCAAAATAATTTAGGAAGGGACATTACAATCCTCCCCGCCAAAAATTACTTGTCCTCAAGCAATGCCTAAACAAGTGCCCTCTTTGACTGTTGATCACCATTGTAACCACAAATAATACCGGGTTCCCAAATGTACCATTGAGTCATCACCAATCTCAACGTTGTCCCGACATGAAGGAATCCCTCAATACCAGGTTCCCAAGCCATCCTAATCAATGTGAAGCACACCTTGCTCCACTCGCTATCTAACTAGATACAAGTACCAGAAGCCCTCTACATACTAGCAATAAGTAGAGCATCATGATAATGTAGGACTCTGCCCAACTCCGCATGAAATTTCCCTACTTAGTAGTTCATCTCATGCACTACAAGAGTAAACACCTGAAGATGCAATTCAATATTGGTGGAATTGAACCCTCGTCTACCCGGGCCTCCCCTGATCTTCTCCTATTGATCACCCTGCCACACCGTTGAAGTTCCCCACAGCATCAACGAATCACTAAAACCAAATGGAAGATCTAGATGACCCTCTCCTATAAAAATGTTGATTTCTGGTAGTATCATATGTGCTTTAAGTCTCAAAATTTGTAGGGAGGCTTAGACACATGCATTATCCAATACCCAAAAATAGTTTTGGGAGATTCCACCCAGAGACAAGTTTATTAAAATAATTAATTATTTTTAATGGGACCCTAAGTCTAAACTTAGGAAATTAAAATAATTAATGGGTATTAATCTAAACTGTGGGGGAAACTTCTAGAAGAAGGCAGAAATCAAGTCAATATGATCCTAGCCATTGATTAGAATCTAATCTGGGCCGTTGATTGATCAGCGAGAGGATTATAAGAAGAGGCTTAATGGGCACTTGGAGAATACACAGAGGGGAGATCAGAAGTTCGATTTTTTGAAGCAGAGCAGCTGCTGGAGAGATTTTCGATAGTGATCTTTTGCAGAGAGGGGCAGGGATAGTATCCGAAGGGAAATTTTTCCCAGTCAGAGAATACCCAGCAAAGAAGAGAGAGAGAGAGATCCAATAGAGGCAGCGCAAAGCCGGAGAGGCTGACGTAGAGCCACACAAACGCAACGCAAAAGCCTTGAGGGAGTTTGAAATTGTTGGAGGGTTCGATTTCTGTAGCTGGAAGTCGGGGTGTGAGACCGGGAGAGCAGAAGTCAGAATCTCAGAGGGAAATTGATTAGCCGAGAAGAGTAACATAGGTCCTAGACAGTGTGACGCTGCGCTGATGCAGACACCGCGCAGAGGCAACCAGGGGTTGTTCATTCATGGGCTGGATCAGCCAGGACTTCCAGTGATAGTGTGAGGTAATCTCACAAATCTCTTTGTCAGTGATATTTTTTGTAACTGGATTGTCGAGAAGGCATCCAGAGATTGTATTCAGAAATTACTACTGCATAATAATAACACCCTCAGAGCTACTGCACTGATTTTCCCGCATTGGGTTTTTTTGGGGACATTTGTCCAAAAATAACTGTGTAGATGTGTTGTATTTCTTTCCTGTTCAGTTTCTTGTTTCCGCTTATAATCTAAGTGGTGTAGACTGGAATGTATTAGTTTCGATATTTACTATAGGAAACAGTAAGTAACTTGATTCAGAAATTAACATGTAGGAGAAACTTAATCAATTGTTGCAGTAGAAATTTGGGCATCCAAATTTTCACATGGTATCAGAGCAAGGTTAGTAGCGGCGCAGAGGCTTCAAAGGGTCAGTGTAGAGACTAGCAGCAATCAGACTCCAGCAACGAGATGTATCATACTGAACACTTGTTCAATAATTTGGGACGCTTTTCCGTTGTTGATTCAGTAACAACAACAGTTGGAGAAGGTTGCAGTATAAATGCAGTTGGCAGTGGCAGTGCCAGCAACAACATGGATGCAGAATTGAGAGGGAGTTGCAGTACGGATGCAGTGTTGACAGTGGCAGGGTCAACAACAGTACAGATGCAACATTTGCGCAGTAGTTGGTGGACAGGATGTTAGACATCAGCAATGCAGAAGGAGATGTTACAGAATAGAGTGATGCTTTTGCAGCGTGCATTGCTAGAGCACATTCCTTACTAAGAGGGAGTGTTGATTTCTGGTAGCATCGAATGTGCTCTAAGTCTCAAAATTTACAGGTAGGCTTAGACACATGCATTCTCCAATACCCATAAATTGTTTTGGGAAATTCTACCCGGAGACAATTTTATTAAAATAATTAATTATTTTTAATGGGACCCTCAGTCTAAACTTAGGAAATTAAAATAATTAATGGGTATTAATCTAAAATGTGGGTGACACTTCTAGAAGAAGGTGGAGATCAAGTTAATATGATCCTAGCCATTGATTAATTTGTGCCGTTGATTATAAGAAGATGCTATATGGGCACTTGGAGAATACACAGAGGGTAGATCAGAAGTTTGATTTTTTGAAGCAGAGCAACTGCTGGAGAGATTTTCGATAGTGATCTTTTGCAGAGAGGGGCAGGGATAGTATCCGAAGTGAAAATTTTCCCGATCGGAGAATACTCAGCACAGAAGAGAGAGAGAGAGAGATCCAATAGAGGCAGCGCAAAGCCAGAGAGGCTGACACACAACCACGCAAAGGCAGCGTAGGCTGATGCAAGTGCAACGCAAAAACCTTGAGAGGGTCTAAAATTGTTGGAGGGTTCGATTTCTGTAGCTGGAAGCTAGGGTGTGAGACCGGGAGAGCAGAACTCAAAATCTCAGAGGCAAATCGATTAGTCGAGAAGAGTGACGTAGGTCCTAGATAGTGTGACGCTAGGCTGACGTCGACACTATACAGAGGCAACTAGGGGCTGTTCATTCAAGGGCTGGATAAGCCAAGACTTCCAGTGATCGTATGAGGTAATTGTTGATTTGTGGTAGCATCGGATGTGCTCTAGCCATGAAAATTGGTGGAAAGGCTAAAGCACATGAGACCTTTAAGACCTAAAAATGGTTTGGACAAATTGTACCCGGTTTGGGAGATATTAAAATAATTAATATTTTTAAGGGAGTTCTTAAGTCTAAACTTAGGAAAAATAAAATATTAATGGGTATTAATATAAAACTGGGTTAGAAGGTTCCAAAAGTCATGGCTCAAGCCAAATCTAATCTTAGCCATTGAAGGACCAATGAGAAAAGTATAAGAAGAGGCTTCAGGGTCAGTTGGAGAACACACCAGAGTGATCAATCATTCGATTTGCTAGAGTGGAGTTGCTAAGCAAAGTCAAATTAGTGATCAGCAGCGAGGGGCAGTGAGTACTGGGTAGAGAGGCAGAGACAGTGCCAAGAGACCAGCGCAGAAGCAGAGAGCAAGAGGCAGTAGCCAGTTCAGGCCACCCAGAGCCCAACAAAGACAATGCAGAGGCCAGAGGGATTGCGTCATCCACGCAGAGGCTACAGTAGTGACGCAGAAGATCCCAGAGGCTACGCAGTGTCTCAGAGGGTTGACGAAGAGAGGTTTGAGGTTGACATAGAGGCTAGAAGGGCTAGCGCAGAGCTTTAGAGACGCTGGAGAGGGTTTCGTGGGACAAGTTTTCTGAATACCTGTTTTCGAATAGAGAGGTGTTGACCACTACGTGTCAACTACCCATAGCAGTACACCCCCTTTTTCGCAAAAGGGATAGCGCTTGATCGACGTGTCCGTGCCAT
>APFE031542569.1:76333-96404 GCA_000404065.3 Pinus taeda
ATTATTGAACAAATAAATTAGAGAATATGTACATAAATAAATTAAAAAATAAGTAAATGGTGAATCATCAATTTTATAGATAATTCAATTTTTTTCATAAAATATCTTTATGTACAAATAAGTTTTAATGTTTAATAATTTAAGCAAATCAAAATGACATTTATATTATTAAAGAGTATAAAAGAAAGAAAGAAAAATTATTTTAACATATACGAGGCTAAAGATAGCCTATGTGACATATTGCTTCTTCATCTAGTCGATTTATTTGGCCCTTTTCCTGTGAAGCCTCACAATAAACACTCCCAACTTCTCGACAAACCCCTTGCTAAATAGATTATCCCAAGAGCTAGCTACCAAAATATTTGCATAACTTTCCGTGTTGTCTTTGAAGGTCTCACATTCTAAAATGAAGTGCTTTTCTGTTTCCACTTTTCCAGAAGAAAAACAAATACATACTCTTTCCTCCCACACTTCTTTTGGCATTTTCCAGCGCCCTATTTCACAACGAAGTTGATGAGAATTAGTCCTTAACTGAGCAATAAGAATTTTGACTCTCCAAGAAATATTGGCCTTTATGTACGCTTTTTGTTGATGATTATGAGTGAGATTAAACACTTCAATATAGTATCTTTTCTTTCTCCCTAGATCCTTATCCCAAGTACGCTTGTGGAACTTATCCATAACAAAAGTTTTTATTTCTTTATTGTTTATGGGACACATGTTCAAGCAAATACCCCATTTACTAAACCATTTGTTATTCTGTTGCATCCAAGTGTTCTTTTTTTTGCACAATATCTCATAATTAAAGACAACCTTAGGTCATTTTCCCTCTTCCATTTGCTAAACTCTTTTTAAATACCTTATGACTCGCACCATATGAATTGCTTCAATAGGAATAGCCCCTGTTTCACTTAACAAGATAGCATAATGATCTGCACTTTTAATTTTGAATTTGTTTGTAATCAAACACTTCTGAATTTCTCAATTTGTTTCCATTGCATGTCGGATGTATTGTTGGCCCATAGTTCACAACCATAGAGAATCACCAAAATCACTAGAAGCCCAAAAAGAGTTTGAGTGGTTTTCCAATCCCATAACTCTACCTCTCTACACCTATTTTGAAAAGCATAAAATGCTTTCCAACCCCCCAAAGTTGTTTTCCTTCTACATCCATCCCAACTTAGATTTTTGTTGAAGTCAATTCCGAGGTGTTTGTAATCCGCAACTTCTTCCAAAATGGTACATTCAAAGTAGAACTTATGCTGGTTATGTTTTCTTTTTTTAGAGAAAACCACTACTTTTGTTTTGCTAATATGGACTTGCACCCCCACCCTTCTACAAAAATGATCAAGGGATAGTAAGTGCTCTTGCAAACCAAGAACATATTTAACAATCATAATAAGGTCATCTGCATACAAAAGAAACGTTATAACAAACTTGCCCAAATGGATACCATCACCCCCTTGCGAATTTAACCACTCCTCAAGCTTGTTGATATATAAACCAAAAAGGGTAGGAGACAATGAGCAACCTTGCTTGACCCCGATATCGCTTCTAAAACTTTCAGAAATGTCTGCTGAAGTTCTAATTTTGAATTTCACCTTTTCATACAGCATATGCATAGTTGCTCTCAAATGTTTAGGAACCCAAAGTTCCTCCATTTTGTGCCAAAGCTTATCCTTAAGAACCATGTCAAATGCTTTTCTGAAATCCACAAAGCAACAAAAAGCTTCTTCTTTTTTCTCCTAAACTTTTTCAATGATGTGCCTTAAAGTTATACACCGATCAACTGTGGAATGTTTAGGTATAAAACCTGCTTTCGCTTTAGCATTCTTATCTCTTTCTTCTGTCCACTTGCTGATTTTATTTTCTAGCATGCTTTTAAATAGCTTTGCGAACAAGGGGTCTATATTTATGGTCCTATAATTGGAGGGATTATAGATGTCACCACTCTTGAAAAGAGGTATTTACAAATAGTTGTTTAATGTGTGGGGAACCCTTATTGTATGATGTTGTCAATTTTTTTTGTAATGTGAGGCGCAAGCGTATTTGAACCCCACTTTAGATACTTTGCTTGGAGTTCAACTAAGTTTTTTGCTTTTCCAACACCCAACTTCTTGATAACCATCTCTACCTCTTGAGCCGTGAAGAGTTCAGTATTAGTGTTGACCAAGGGGGGAGGGTCAACCTTGGGATTCTACTCATAGAGTTGTCTTGCATAGTCAAACCATTTAGAAGCTGTAATACTATTTTTAGTTTGCATCTTTCTCGGTTGGAGCTCCTTCCAAAATAGTTTGGGATTATTTTTCCCAAGGAAGATTAGTTCTTCCCTCGTTGAAACCATGAAATTGACATTTTTTTCTTAATATTTTCTTGTAAGCTTTGAACTTTATGTTATCCTTGTTTGACTCAATCCTCATTCTCCTTGCCTTTTTTCATTCCTCATCAAAGCAAACATTAACCGGAAAGAAATTTGTTTTAGACTTCTTAATTTTTTGCTCTTTTGTACTCTGCAAGTGCATTTTGAATTAAATGTGTTAATTTGTGACTATGAACGCCGTGCATTGGGATTTTATCCTTCTCGAATAGCCTCTCTAGCGTCATTTTGAAGGTATCACAATTTTTTGGAGTCAAAAGAATTCTTCCCCTTGAGATATTTTGTTGAACACACTGAGTTTTTGACTATAATAGCTTCTTTCCAGTCCAAGGGAAACTTGAATAAATTGGCTTGTGATCTGATTTTAAATCCCAAAGTTGATCTCCAATAAAAGATTCCTCCATTTTCTCACACAAACCATGTGAGCAAATTACATCATCTACTACAATTTCTCCATTGTAAGTATTGTAAGTATTGCAAGTGACTTTTCCCATCTAGTCAAGCCATTACAAATAACTAAATCGAAGGCCCCACATAGAGTAAGCAAATTTTCACCAGAGACATTGCAACCCTTGTCCTCTGAAATGATTTCCCACTAACGTGTACTCTCTTCTATAAGACAAATAGGGTCGCAATCTTCTTTGCAACAAAGAATTCTAGCTTGTTCACTTGTAGTCTTAGCATTGATATCACCCACTATAAGCATTTCACCTAGTTGAGAATATGTTGTAATATCTACTTTTAAGGCTGCAAAGGGATTTTTGTGGTCAAACCCTCTACTTTTGTAGATTTTTGACACTTGCGATGCAAAGTAACATGTTGCAATTCTGATATGATTTCCATTTTCTGATATTTTTAAACCAAACGAATTGTTTATTTGAGTCTTCTTTTTCTAACAGAATGAGTCGACCTTATTTTTCCCTAACTAATACCATGATACCCCCGTGTCCTTTGCCATTCCTTGTTGCCTTGTTCCACACTGCCATCTTCCAGTATCCTTCAAACAAAGGTGTCTTGCACCTTTCATGCTCACGTGTTTCTATGAGGCAAATTTTGTCTCTATCTTCTGCAAAAGGTCCTAACCTAAGTCCTTGTCTCCATGGGTAACCTCTGCAGTTCCAAAAAACTAACCTTAAGGAAACCCGGGTATGACTTGATTGCTATTTATTTTGACATGCAAGACTACAGTTGAGTCTTTGTCCCTACTTTCCCATATTGACCTTGCTTCCTGATTTCCTGTTGAAGAGTTTGTTGCTTCTTCTTTATTACCATCTTGCTACTCTGTTTTGGAAGGAGGTCCAAATCGCGCTATCACAACTTTACCTTTATAAATCCATGCTCCCTTGCCGTCATTTTTTGCTACCCTAACCTTTGACGTTTCCTCCCTCCTTTCCTCTTGTTGTCTTACAGTTAAATATTCTTCTAGAAAAAAGCGAGAACCCCTCAAGAGATGCTATATATTCCAAAAAACTAAGATATTAGAGGGTGAACTAGCACATTATAAAAATTACAACTTAAGATTAGCGTTGATAAGAGACTTAAAAAATAAAAGAGAAAATTTATTCTCTATTAAAAAATTATAATCAAGAGTTAATTGCACAAACCAAGGAATTAAAATATGAAAAATAATACAATACAAATTTGCAATTGAGTACCAAGAGATCAAAAGGAAATTTGACAAGAAATTACTAGAAAAGGATAATGATTTCTTTTGCCTAAGAGATTAAGTGAAAAACTACTTTCACAAGTCAAGAAGTCAAAGGATAAGCAACAATGCAATAAAAAATTAGAACAAGAGAAACAAGTTCTCAAAAGAAACCTAACAAGAACATATCAAGGAAAGATGAAGAAAATTCTCACCTTGAACAAATAAAAAAGTTAAAAAAATAGAAGACAAACAATAAAAAATTTAAAAATAATTTTTTCAAATAAGAAAATGAGGAAGAAATTTCATGCCTAAGAGATCATAATCAAAGCTTACTTAAATTAAGAAGTTAAAGAATGATAAGCCCTTATATGGAAAGTTAGAGAAACATACCAAGAAAGAAGCATTGGTCAATAATGAATCAATAACTAATCCTATTAAACTAAATATGTTTTTAGGAATAAAAATCCAATTCATAGAGAAAGGAATAAATATGACCGAATCAACATCACAACTAAAAATATGCAAATTTTAATTAAAAAATGATAAATAATCAAAGTGTCCTTACTAATAAAAATTTAGTGATTGTCAAGTGTCACATGTACAAAGAAGACATAATACCAAAAGTGAAGCAGATAAGCGCAACAAGTGCGGTAATTATAAATCATGCTACAACGGAACCTTATCAACATCCAAATTAGAAGAGTTGATACTTCATCTAATTTTCGTATGAATGTCACTCAAAACAAGGACAATGTTCAAACTACATGTCAAAGAATATTTATCCTTGTATAAACTAGTCTCAAAACAAAACTCTTTGCAATAGAGATTGATAAGATATTGAATTAGGGTGATCAAACCCTTTTACATTTCAATTATTCTACTCATTCTTTAAAAATAATATCAACTCATGCCTTCAACCTTGACAATGAAGAGTTATGACAAGCATTGTAATCTAAAATGAAGAGTCTTTCTCATAAATGCTTTGAGGACACACCATCTTAAAAGGATTGACAATGTAATAAACATAAATAAATATAAAAACAAGAACAATTAATCATAATAACTTACATACATAGTCTAATTAAGGGACATAACCTAACTAAAGGACATGGCCATTCAACCATCATTATTATTCAATGTGTATAAGTATACCCTCATATCATTTATAGTTTATTTAGTTCAATTTTATTCATTATTTATATATCAATAGTCTTATATAAATTTTAATTGTTTATCCTTATTTTGTTGGACATTCCTTATTAAATGAAATATGTTTATTTCATCATCTTTTCCACCATTTAAACTAGATGAATTATCTGTAAACTTGCCAACTCATGATGGAATTAATAGAGGTAAACATTTATAGAGTTACAACATCATCATATAATGAGAAAAGTGAAATGATTAATCATCAATGAAATTAATTTTATTAAATGTGTTAAAAGTGGAATCGTAAGTCATGAATGAAATGAATTCTGACGGTTCAACTTGTTCCATGGCAAAGGTAATGAAAAGGATATGGGAAACAACTCCCATTGAAGGAGCTAATATGTTTAAACCTAATAGATCAAGCAAATGCAACAATGATAAACCAATGTGAATTAAATGTAATCCCCTCCCCCCACTCATGTTGACATCATTCTGATAGTAGAATTGCTATTAGAAGGTAAGGGACAACAAGAAAAATGCTATTTAATACAAGGAAAATGCATAGAAATAAATAAAATTGCAACAAAAGAGAGAGATATATGAACATAAAAACAAGAAGTAGCATTATTGAACCAATAAGAACTAAAGAATTCTAGAGCAAGGCCACACTAATGTAAATAAATATTTGGTGAAGAAAGTGACTATAGTGAAATTCAACAACATTATAAAAAGCAATGGTCATAGAGAAAGTCTACAACTATAGCGAAATATAGAGATTGTAGAGAAAATCCTCAACTATATTCATTTTTACTTGTTCACAATTTTTTTTTTCATTTTTAACATAAATTTCAAAAAATAATAATTATAAACAAATTTTACAGTTTTTTATTTAGGAGTTGATTTCACTTTTTTGATTTACAATTGTACTAGTTTTAAGAGGTATGGTTTCAATTAGGTTGTTAGTGTTACTAGAAGCATCACTTTTTGATTCAAGAGTTAATTTTCCACAATGGTATTGGTTTTCAAGGCCATGACTTCAAACACATCACAATTTCAAACACCCTGTAAAAAAATGGTACTACTAGTAGCACCATTGTTTGAGACGTAGGTTGATTTTTGTGTTTTTAACAAAAAATATAGGTTCTTGGAGCTAGATTTCTTGTTGTGAGGTCATAGTTCTCATTAATTCAATAACTATGTTCCAAAATAAAGTCTATCGTCAACTCCAAAGGAAACTGTGTAGCTTGAACTAGAACACCTTAATCGAGGAGATAATTTAAAGAGGAGCTTTCATGAATATAAGAGCTCAGACATATATGATTATTAGCCCACTAATTTCATTTAATTTGTACTAATCCTCACCATTAGGCATTCACCAACAACAAGTGTCTCTCTTTTGAGTCATGCCATTTTAATGGTTCCACAACAATTTTCTAATGTTGTTGGTATACAAATATTGTCATGATAGAGGGTTGTTCCTCCTAAATAATCACACACAGGATCCCATTCCTCATTATAGAGGATATAATCTAGTTCATTGTAAATGTGTTTACCAAACCAAATATGAAATATATGGCTCTGTTCAAAAGCAGAAGGCATATCATGCGGCCAATGAATTTTCACAAGATGTAGGTATTTGATTAGATCAAAATCTATGCTCATGTTTCCAAGATACATTCTATATGCTTGATGCTTTCTCTCATTACCTCCCAAGGCTAGTCAATTTATCAAATGAATGTAAAAAATGTTATTTTGTATGAGAAAATCCACATGGAGCAACCTCTTGGGTTTTGGGTAGGGTCCTCTACTTGTTTGCAACCTATGACATTCACTATATGATCTTGAACAAGCCCCTGGAAATTGATATGAGAATATGGAAAAATTTCTAATTACTTCAAGCCTTTCAAACATTTTCATTTTGATCCTACAACATACATGGAGAGGCAAGTCATTGATATCTTGATTCTAGCCTCTACATTGATGATTTGATTCTCTCAAGTAGTTCTTCATTCATGATTTAAATTATTCAACAAACATTGATGGAACAATTTGATATGATAAGCCTTGGTCCTTTACATTATTTTCCTTTTTAGGCAAGTCCTTCAATCTTCAAAAGGAATTTCCTTTTTTCGCAAACTGTGCATTTGATTTACTCCAACACTTTCCTCATGATAGTCACTAGAAGGTAGTGAAACATATCCTATGATACATTGAAGGTACTACCAATTTTTGCATTCAATACATCACATATGATTTTGAGCTTGTGGGTTTCACTAACTCATATTTTTGGAAATACTAAGAGGGGGTGTTTATTTTTCAACACACTTGATACAAGTTATTATTTATGAACTATGGTAATTACTTGTGAATATATATTATAGTTATTTTATCTTCATCAAGAAATCACTGCAAAAATTCAACTAATAACCATGATAAGAAAGTAGATATCAAAATGTGCGAGAGAGATATATGTGAGTGATAAGTGTGTATGTAAAATGGAAAAGTTCAAGTGCATTTAATACCCAAGATACCCAAGAGACACGTCTCTTAAATTAAAGCAAAAACTCAACTAATAGCCATGATAAGAAAGCAGATATCACAATGTGTGAGAGAGATATATGTGAGTGATAAGTGTGTATGTAAAATGGAAAATTTCAAGTGTATTTTATACCCAAGATACTCAAGAGACATGTCTCTTAAATTAAATCACGTCCCTTTATAAATTAAATTCTAGTAAGTCTACACATTTACATTTTTTCTCATATTTGTTAAAGTGTTAAAGATCACGTAAATAATGGTGGGCAGTTACTCCTGGTATGTATATTTATTTACATCTTGTTCCTATTCCGTCTTTGGTAAGTATATTTATTTACATCTTGTTCCTATTCTATATTTTATGCAAATACTTGCTTATATTATGGTGGGTAGAGCTATTTTCGAGGATCTTAATTTTAGGTGGCTTTGTTGATTTCTTTTCCTTTAATTTCTTTCTTCTAATTTAAAATTTTATTTTCTTTCGTGTTTTTACGTAGTATTATAAATACGTCAAAGCATTATGAATACTAACCATAATTACATTATTCAACACTCCCTCTTAGCTAGGGAGGTATTCATAATGACTATCTAGATTTTTTATGTATATATGATTTTTCTTAAAAAAGGTAAGTCTCATCGATAACATCTTTATCTAGGTCAATGCGCTTGACCTACATTAGCATCATCATCAATATGTACCAAAATCCAGGTTAGCTCTCTTAACCAATGATACTTACTCAACTAATCACCATGATCTGATGGATACCTCACCTAATGGTACTTTGACTAGTTCAAGGTTGCCATCCCCCATGGTCAAACCCTAGGGAAACCCATGTCCCAAATCTAAAGGCCTCTCTAATGTAGGCCCTAGTTTGAGACTTGTCTTATTCCTGGCCCAATACCATCCATAGTCACTTTTAGTGCCCAAATATCTATCAATTAGGTGCTTCCTTCAACCCTATGCTATAACAATTTTCAGAATATAAATCCCTTTTATAAAAAAGTCACAGTGGGAGGATTTTATTAAACATTGGGAGGAGTCAAAAGGGGTAAACATACAAATCCATTTCCAAAGTCATGCGCTGAGGTCCCGAGTTCATCTAAGATCTAATAACTCTTCTCAACAAAATCTTAGACCTTTCCTTATTTTCCAAGCCAGAACCATCGCAATATCGACCTTATCAATAAGCGGAAGAGAATAGGGCTCACCACATTGTCAAGTATCTGCTACCGACGTAAAAATTAGTACATACCCCATACTTTATCTAAGCTCTCGATGCCTTTAACTTCTTTTTGCTTCATGCAACATGATTTCACTACAAGACCTGGTCCCATTCCTTTTATTCTTGTCGAATTGTATGCATCAACCCGACTCGGTATATATTGGCTAGACTTCACACATCAACCTAGCACATTTTCGTTAATACAAAACTCTTTTATCTGTCAGGACACATTGGAAGTTGGACCCATTTCTGTGCGCTCCTCATATTCTATTGGATGCTCATTCTCCGCCTTTCTGCATAAGCCCGAATCTACATCATCCCAATCTTTCCTTTGGGGTGCTCTTAGTTTCCTCTAGGATTTTCCCTTCCGGGATGACATAAAAGGATGTGTGCCTCCCTCGACTCCACTTTTATTTCTTTATGTCACCTTTCTGTGCTTGAATTGACCCCACGTCTGCCCGATTCTTTTCTTTGGGAGTTATATGAAAGTTTTGGTTTTTTCACCCGAGCTGGCTCACTTGGCTTAAGTTCCACACTTATTGGATAAAACCTCTACTTGTCATTTTGCTTACGTGAGTTTGATGTCCACTCAAACTGGCTACCCTTAGGCATTCCTCTTTCATCCTTCCAGGATGAGCCCTCTGGAATGACAATGTTAACTATCAGCTTATCCTCCTGATAGAACTTCGACTTCCGTCTCCCAACATTGTTTATTAAAAATTTCCCATCAACATTTAAAATGGCTAAGTAATTTCTCCTCTCCCATGTGTACTTGGACTTCGTTAGTGCTTCAATGTTCCTTTTTCACTCCTCACTATCATTCCGCTTACTCTAATTACCTCTCTACACAACTCCAACCGCTTTGGATTATTGATCATATGTACTAATAAACGATAAATTAAGAGCTCCCCTCCATTGTAATAAGACTTTTTGTCCCTGTATGTAACTATGCTTGTGTCTTAGCATTTACACTGTAACTCTCAGACCTCTTATCACTATTTCACCTTTCTGACCTCTCCAATCTTATCTTTATTTCAATTTCACTTTCCTATGTGTATTTCAGTGTTTCCTTCCTCACGCTTCTCTTTCGTTACACTACTCTAAGACTACAACAATTGTATATATATATATGAACCCCTCCTAAGCTTTATTTAATGTTATGCAACTTTGCAGAGTCATGCATATTGTTTCAGAGTGTTATCCTTCTTGAGCTTATCATCAATTAGTTGTTGTGCCTGCAATAAACACTTCTATTGAAAAAATACATACAATTCTTGAAGCTACACACATATGGGTTGTAAGACACCCAACCAAAGTGTTTTCTATTCATTATAAATGTTGTACACAAGTTTACAAAAGGCATCCTATTAGCTAAATTTACAATCAAATTGGCCCTTCTTTAACTTGCTCAAGCCTCTTGGTACACACATTTCCTCTATCCTACACACATACTTACATAAAATTTATTACACTATTATAAAAATGGATTTACGAACTAAAATTAGTTCAAATCCTCAATTTCATCAATAAAATCCTATATCTAGTTTTTCTAGATCCATTAAATTCTCAAGGGATCTGAATAACCCTTAAATCTCTCTAACTCTCCCAAATACTCTCAAGGTATCTCCTAAAGAGTAGATATGATTACATAAATCCTCACTTTAATAAATTATATACAATTATTATAGAAACTTAGGAAGATACATTAATTTAAACAACTCCTCACAATTAGGGAACCAACTCCCTTGGTAAATGAAATGACCCCTATTCTAGTCAAAATGAATTTTGACTTGGAAGTGCGATGCTCCCGTATCACTCTCTCTAGGCCATGATGCTGAAGAGGCACTGAATTCACGAGTGTATGGGCCTAAGAGGCCATTCCTTTCAAGGATTTATGTCCCTCATGTCATCTCATGAATAGTTTGGGTCATGCTCCTATTGTCACCAACAGGTCGAGACATACCCCTGTTTTCCACCCATCAATAGTCCCTATCAAGCTCCTATTGTTACCAGTTTTTCGAGCTACACCCCTGTTGATGTCACATCAATGCTCCCTCTCTTTGATAAAGGATTTCTCCACTAGTCTAAGCTTGTCTCTAAAGTATACAAATTTCATCTGAGATAGAAGTTTTGTGAGAATGTCTTCCATCTACTCATCTGTGGAGATATACTGGAGTCTTGTTGCTCCCTTCTATACCATATAAAAAATGTAGTGGTACTTGATGTTATGAATATAATTTATATAAAAATAATAAAATTAATGTAAACAACAATAATAATAATTAATGATTAATTAGCTAGTAATTAGTTAATGACGAGGCATGTTCTAAGGACATAACCTTCCATGAAGAGGCACTTGCCTAAATATATAAGCGAGTCTCATTTGTAACAATTAGACATCTCTGTACATTCAATAATTTTATATAATATATTTGTCCTATAATTGATATTTTTATATACCATATCTTTTGAGTATTCTGCTGCATAAGTACGAACTTTGTTTGTTACATTGGTATCAGAGCATTCCTCTGAGTATATGAACTTTATTCATTACATTGGTATCAGAGTTGTTCGATCCTCTGGCCGCTCAAACTCTGCACAAAGCTAGTCTGATCCGACCTTTGGCCATCAATTTTCGTCTTGTTGCTATCATAATTGAAGAGTTTCACTACACATTTTGGAGGTTCTCCATTTTTCAATCAAGTCTTTGACCAATATATTTAAAAGAAAAGAAATAAAGGAAATAAAAAAGAAAAAAATAAAGTAATTTTATAAAAGTTAAAAAATCCATATACATTAAAAGAGTTTTATATAAAAAAGGAATAAAATATAAAAATAATTACATTAAAAAAAAAAAATAATAATATTGCACTGTCTCCTATCGTAAGGAACCCACGCAGCAACTGCAATACACTGTCAGCTGGTCAAACCTCAGACTAACTATCCAATAAATTGCATGACTCCCATCAACGCAACAATCACCACCATACAGAACCCTTGCCTACGCCAATGCTAGACAAAACCCGCCATCGATGTCTATTCTTCTGCTTTCCCTATTGCCTTGCTGCCTTCTCTTCCAGCTACATCCTCTGACACAACCACCACATCCAAACTACCCAAACCATTGACCACCATTGACCTGTCGTTGCGTAGTAGTCTGTATTCCATCTCAAAACAACACAAGGTTTGTGTTGTTCATCGTTGTTGAAGTTGGGTTATATAGATTCTTGCCTGGTTTTATTAAACAAAAACCTATCCCTGCTTCGAGTGCTTAAGAAATGCCACATAACATAATTGTTGTTGTAAAGAGTACAAAGACACACTGTGATAGACACGACTGTACGATTCTGTACATAACCATTAATTTAAGGCTATATTGAAGTTCGATTAAAAAATCAAGCCAAATTATATGTTAAAGTGCATAAAGGATAATCAACATTGTAGTTTAATTATAACAATAAATAAGATTAAAATTATATATATATATATATTATATATATATATATTTATATATAAAAGTGTTGTGAATATATATAAGCCTTTTATAAGAGAAACCAAATATAAGGTGGAAATATATTTTATAGGTTAAAGAAAAGAGATATTAAGAATAATACCTAAAAATACTATTACAAATTTAGGAAAGGGTTACCTTCAAAACCCTAATCTCACCTTGATAAACACAAAATAGAGTCTAGTTTAGAAATAAGGGAAAGAAGATTTCTAGAGACTTCACATAACTGTGCTTCAGTATTATTTAGAATTAAAGTGTCTATTGCAGGAAAATATGTTACTATTTCTACCTCATCGGCTGAAGATAAAAATGATATAAAACCTAAAATTGCAAACAAATTAGTGATTCCTAAGTTAAATATAATAAAAAAATTACATTGTTTTGACAACGAAAAATATGACATAACCAATTTATAATTAAACATTGGAGATTATACATTCATATCAAAATTCTCAGTTCAAACTCTATGGAACAATCAAGATGACAATATTTTGGGTTCACCTTGGATGGAAACTCAAGGGTCTTTTATCCTAAATACATTTTGTTTTGACATTTTTATACAAAAAGAAAAGAAAATAACATTACAGGATGTTACACTGAAGCCAAATTCAGTAATACCAGAAGACATACAAGATATTTCAAAAGTAAGTTTTCAAGAAGTTAAAAAAGTATTACAAAATATACAGAGGGAAATTGAAAAAATCTCTGTTGATTGAAGTGAAGAAGTTTCTTAACTTAAATACCATAGTGAAAAATTACCAACACAAATTAAGAAGCTTAAGAAGGAAAATAAGTCGCTAAAAGAGAGGTTATAACAATGTATTCAAGAAGAAGTATTGAAGTCTCCAATTGTAACATTCCAAGTTGAAAATAAAGGAACAAATACTGATCCAGTCAATATCAAAACTCAAGAAGAGGATAAACCAGTTGAAGTGAAGACTTACTCAGAAGTTGCAACAACAAATATTTCAAGTGAAGATCCATCGATTAGCCAAGTGAATTCCATACATAACAAAATTCAATTACTTCAAGTAAATCAAGAAATTGACACAACAACGTTAAAGAGAAATCAGATCACAAGAACTCCTTGTCGACATCCAAATCACAAGAGAAGACATGTCAATCAATCTACGTATTTGTATCACTCATAACATAAGCAACAAACTTATGTTCCGAATAGATGGAAGTTTTCACAATTTAGTCTGATCATAATAATTCATTACAAGTTTCTAGTAATCAAAAGATTCCATGAAAGATTGATTTAGGATGGTCATATCCCTTCTCAGTGTGAAAATTTTGTTTATCACTTAGCAGATCCTATTATTATGTATCAATGAAGATGACAATTTGATGAACTCCAAAATATACAAAGGACAAAGAAACATATGATACACATTATCATAAATAAGCTTTGAGGACAAAACTTTCTGAAGAGGAAGGCAATGTTTTGAATATAATTTATATAAAAATAATAAAATTAATGTAAACAATAATAATCATGATTAATGATTAATTAGCTAGTAATTAGTTAATGAAGAGGCATATTCTAAGGACATGATCTTCCTTGAAGAGGCATCTACCTAGATATATAAGTGAGCCTCATTTGTAACAATCATACATCTTTATACATTCAACAATTCTTATATAATATATTTGTCTTATAATGGATACTTTTATATACTATATCCTTTGAGTATTCTATTGCATAAGTACGAACTTTGTTCATTACATTGGTATCAGAGCATTCCTATGAGTATACGAACTTCATTCATTACACTTGATCTCAATATGCTTTGCCTTATCATGAAAGAATTGATTGTTTGTTAGCTTCACACAACTTTGATTACCACAAAAAGACATAGTCAGTTCCAACAAATAGTTGAACAATTTAGTGATGTTTTCCCACGATATTGGAGAATCTAGGTTATGGTCTTAGAATATTTGACACTACTAACTCAAATGACACAACAAATAACTTTACACAGTGGAATAAATACTACAATAAATTAACACGCGCATGAATAGACAACTTTTTACAATTTTTCAACAACCTAATATTTGTCTTATAATGGATACTTTTATATACTATATCCTTTGAGTATTCTATTGCATAAGTACGAACTTTGTTCATTACATTGGTATTAGAGCATTCCTATGAGTATACGAACTTCATTCATTACACTTGATCTCAATATGCTTTGCCTTATCATGAAAGAATTGATTGTTTGTTAGCTTCACACAACTTTGATTACCACAAAAAGACATAGTCAGTTCCAACAAATAGTTGAACAATTTAGTGATGTTTTCCCACGATATTGGAGAATCTAGGTTATGGTCTTAGAATATTTGACACTACTAACTCAAATGACACAACAAATAACTTTACACAGTGGAATAAATACTACAATAAATTAACACGCGCATGAATAGACAACTTTTTACAATTTTTCAACAACCTAATATTTGTCTTATAATGGATACTTTTATATACTATATCCTTTGAGTATTCTATTGCATAAGTACGAACTTTGTTCATTACATTGGTATTAGAGCATTCCTATGAGTATACGAACTTCATTCATTACACTTGATCTCAATATGCTTTGCCTTATCATGAAAGAATTGATTGTTTGTTAGCTTCACACAACTTTGATTACCACAAAAAAACATAGTCAGTTCCAACAAATAGTTGAACAATTTAGTGATGTTTTCCCACGATATTGGAGAATCTAGGTTATGGTCTTAGAATATTTGACACTACTACCTCAAATGACACAACAAATAACTTTACACAGTGGAATAAATACTACAATAAATTAACACGCGCATGAATAGACAACTTTTTACAATTTTTCAACAACCTAATATTTGTCTTATAATGGATACTTTTATATACTATATCCTTTGAGTATTCTATTGCATAAGTACAAACTTTGTTCATTACATTGGTATCAGAGCATTCCTATGAGTATATGAACTTCATTCATTACACTTGATCTCAATATGCTTTGCCTTATCATGAGAGAATTGATTGTTTGTTAGCTTCACACAACTTTGATTACCACAAAAAAACATAGTCAGTTCCAACAAATAGTTGAACAATTTAGTGATGTTTTCCCACGATATTGGAGAATCTAGGTTATGGTCTTAGAATATTTGACATTACTAACTCAAATGACACAACAAATAACTTTACACAGTGGAATAAATACTACAATAAATTAACACGCGCATGAATAGACAACTTTTTACAATTTTTCAACAACCTAATATTTGTCTTATAATGGATACTTTTATATACTATATCCTTTGAGTATTCTATTGCATAAGTACGAACTTTGTTCATTACATTGGTATCAGAGCATTCCTATGAGTATATGAACTTCATTCATTACACTTGATCTCAATATGCTTTGTCTTATCATGAAAGAATTGATTGTTTGTTAGCTTCACACAACTTTGATTACCACAAAAAAACATAGTCAGTTCCAACAAATAGTTGAACAATTTAGTGATGTTTTCCCACGATATTGGAGAATCTAGGTTATGGTCTTAGAATATTTGACACTACTAACTCAAATGACACAACAAATAACTTTACACAGTGGAATAAATACTACAATAAATTAACACGTGCATGAATAGACAACTTTTTACAATTTTTCAACAACCTAATATTTGTCTTATAATGGATACTTTTATATACTATATCCTTTGAGTATTCTATTGCATAAGTACGAACTTTGTTCATTACATTGGTATCAGAGCATTCCTATGAGTATACGAACTTCATTCATTACACTTGATCTCAATATGCTTTGCCTTATTATGAAAGAATTGATTGTTTGTTAGCTTCACACAACTTTGATTACCACAAAAAAACATAATCAGTTCCAACAAATAGTTGAACAATTTAGTGATGTTTTCCAACGATATTGGAGAATCTAGGTTATGGTCTTAGAATATTTGACACTACTAATTCAAATGAAACAACAAATAACTTTACACAGTGGAATAAATACTACAATAAATTAACACGCGCATGAATAGAAAACTTTTTACAATTTCTCAACAACCCAACTTCGTTATATATTAATCTATAATACAACAGTCTAGGGATCTTGTACCATGGGTCATGACCCTCAAATAACCATTGATATAAGAAAATAAGCTAGGGCTTGGTGTCATCAACTATGAAAACCAATCTACCATGAACAAGATACAACTGACCCACTAGTTGATGTAGTGCACCATCACAAATCCACTTGGTCATACCCTGAACACATATATTGGTCCTTCTACTACCAATTTGCAGTTTTGCTTCCATCAATGAATCCTACTCATTTCGATCACTGAAAACAATTATCCAATCTCCCCTTTAGCTTCTCATTAGTCCATCAATGAATCAACACATATGGTCTTCTTGTGAGTTGTTCACAACTCTATTTGTGAAAAACCCCTTAACTACCCACTATTGTTCCTTACTTATTAGGGACTTCTTCCCTCTATCTTATTCATATGTTTCTTTAATGTGGAAAACTTAAGGCATGGAGGGTTTCCCTTTATCACCGTAATATGTCCTCTTCAACAAACTTGGGCTAGAAAAATTGCTCCCTTGGTTGATTTCTTTTGTCCTTCAAAGATCAGTCCTTGTGCTTCTCCAAATATGCCTCTTCTGGAAGACCTAATATCCTTCTTAGATATGCACTTAAGGCACACAAGGTCACCTACTTTCTACCTTCCAAACAACCAAAAGATGAACTTAAAATTTGTCCTACACGAGGACTTCAATCCTGCACCTTTCCTCCTTGAATATGTCCACATCTACTCTCCAAAACACCTTGGATATTAGAAAGACCTCTCTTTGGATTTGCAATCACACTGTGAATTCCTATAATCGTGAATTCTTGAAATCACACATGAATTCATGTAATCACAAATTCCTACAATCACACTGCGAATTCATGTATTTGGGAATTCCTACAATCATATGTGAATTCTTGTAATCACATGCGAATTTATGTATTCACACGTGAATTCTTGTAATTGCAAATTCCTGTAATCGCACTACAAATTATTGTAATCGCAGATTCCTACAATCACACTGCGAATTCTTATAATAATGAATTCTTGCAATCACACTACGAATTCCTGCAATCATAGGCAAGTTCCTGTAATCATGAATTCTTGCAATCACACACGAATTCTTGTTATTGTGAATTCCTTTGTTTGGATTACCATGAGAAAGAAGTGTGATGAATGGATGAACAAATGAGTCTCAAATCCCTCATTTGTATTCTCACTTGGGGTGCAATGAACAATCCTTTAGGGCACATTTTCAAGACAGTCGACTTGAATCTTTTGTTGCAAGCCCACACAACGCATAAATAAGTTCATATCTCACAATTGAAAAATCCTCTCTTGGTTTACTAAGCAACCCCTTTCTCCTTTAATGGTGCTCCATCATCACTAAGTGGCAAGTCATCAAAAACATGCTTAGTTTCACGCCCACAAGCTTGGGTGAAAAACCCACCTCTTGGGTTCTTAGCCCATAAATCCATTTTGTGGTGCCAATTCCTCCACAACCCTAAACCATAAGGTTTGGATTACCTCCCGAACTACCAATCTAAAAACTCCCTCTTAGTGATGGAGGTACTTCCACCACTAGGAAGTAACTCATCACTGACAGCACTAGCCCATCTAACATCCACTACTCTCTAGAATGAACTAGGTTATCTGGGTAGTGCATCTGCCTTATCTCATCTAAACTTGAAGATATCGACACTTCCATAAGGTTGCTACCTTTGAATTTAAACTCCCCTTGAGTCTACATTATCCCGATCGTCTCAACCTGCTACTGATCTCGTGTCTTGCAAGGTCAGTCCGAGCTGTGATTGAACGTGGGCCATCATCACCGCAACCTAATCCTACAAGCACTCATCCTCTTAGGTTAAACACAACACATGCGCATGCCTCCAATATCGAAATTGCAACACCACTACCTAAAGAAGAAGTTAGTCTGAACCGCTAGCCTAGCAAAATCTTGTCCATCACATAAAGTAATCTTGTCCATGCCGAGGAAATCCTCAAGTTGTCTCAATGATCCATGGAAAGTCAAAGGAGGTCCATGTTAAACAACCTGCCACAAAAAAAATGTTGTTAACCATGTTCTCCCCGAATCCACTAGAACTCCCAACCTATCTCGTTTACAAGAAAGACAATACCACATCTCCATATTTTTAGTTGAAACCTCTACTCTATGATCTTGACAATCTCAACTCCCTCTGAGTTGCTTCACTGTGCACACTCTGATTCACTGGCCCTTCAAAGTAGATTTGATACCATGATGTTTTTTCATGGCACTAGAGAATCTAGGTTATGGTCTTAGAATATTTGACACCACCAACTCAAATGCCACAACAAACTACTCTGCATAGTGGAATATAAACAACAATAAATCAACACGTGCACAAATTTACAACTTTTTACAAATTTTCAACAACCCAACTTCGTTATATTATTAATCTAAATTACAATAATATAGGGCTCCTGTATCAGGTATCATGGACCTCATACAATCACTTATACAATAATACAAAATAGGGTTTGATGTCAACAACTATGACAACCAATCTACCATGAGCAAGATACAATTGCCCTACTAGATGATGTAGTGCACCTCACAACTTCCCTTGGTTGTACCATGAACACATATGTTGGTCCTTTTTCTCCCAATTTGCAGCTCTATCTCTATCAGCGAATCTTTCTCCTTTAGGTCACTGAACACATCTCCCCAATATTCCATTTTCCTGATCATTAGTCCATCAACGAATCAACACATAGGGTCTTGTCGCGAGTTGTTCATAACTCCTTCACTGCCCACTGCTGCTTCCAAACTCTTAGGGACTTCTTCCCTCTATTGCCTTCTTGTGCTACTCTAATGAGGCAAACTTAGGGCCTGGAGGGTTTCCCTCTATCACTATAAGGTGCCCTTCTCTTCGATAAACTTGGGCTCACAATTGGTCCACTTTGCTTCCTTATTTTATCCTTTAAAGAGTCAACCACTGACCACCAAAATTTTGCCACTTCTACTACACCTAATGTCCTTCTTAGGTCTCCACTTAGGGCTCAACAAAACAACTAATGTTTTCCCTCCAAACAACCACAAGATTCCCTTCCAAACTATCCTAAATTAGGACCCAATCCTGCACCTTTCCTCCTTAAATAAATCCACATCTACTCTCCAAAACATATTGGATCTGAGCAAGACTTCTCTTTAGCTCTGCAATCACGAATTTCTGCAATCACACTATGAATTCCTATAATTGTAAATTCCTGTAATCGATATTTCCTGTGATCATAGATGAATTCTTGTAATCATGAATTCTTACAGTAACATGTGAATTCTTGTAATCATGAATTCATGTAATTGTGAATTCCCTCAAACACACTACAAATTTTTATAATTACGAATTCCTTCATTCACATGTGAATTCCTATAATTAAAAAATTCTTGCAATCACATGTGACTTCCTGCAATCACACTGTGAATTCCTGTAATTGTGAATTCCTGCAATCATACATGAATTCCTGCAATCACACACAAATTCCTTTGCTTGGGTTCAAAT
>APFE031542570.1:0-24931 GCA_000404065.3 Pinus taeda
TAGCAACACTTTTTTCACAATCAAGTAAAATACATATGATAAACTGATATGTAAGAGTAAAAAAAAAAAAGCACGAGGGGAAAAAATTCATGTGCAATTGTAAACAATCTCGAAAATTTTAGGTACAAAAAATAACACTCGATTTCTAAAGAGCTTATCAAAATCGTTATACCTAGCTGCAAAAGTAAATGAATTGGAATCCCTGAACCATTCTATGAAAAATAATTTTGCAATGAAAAGTAGAAAATTGCATCCATAAAATTTACTCAATTCACAATAACATCTATAAAAGTTTGAACATTTAAGTAGTAGTAAAAAAAAACGAATATTCCAAGATTTGATAAAACCTATAGTATGCAAAAACATATGTCCTAATTATTTAATTATTAACTGTTTTCATAGTTTATGGCTTCTTCAAGAATCATTTCAACTTTTCCTATATACAATATTTCACAAGAATGGCTATAATTTGCAGTTTGATGCGTTGACCGAATATCTACTTCTTAATGACCCTCATTCATCTTTGCAACTCTACAAGTAAAACAAATATTTGTTCATTAAAATTAACAAATTTTTATTCATTAACATTAATAAAGTTATTTATCCATTCTGTATTTTCATGTGGGCTAAAATATTCTATAGTGTCAAATTTTGTTGCCTCTAACTGTTTCAACTTATCGAATTCAATTGTTAACATTTGCCTTCAAATTAATCCAAAATCAAATGTGATACATGGATAGTTCATATTTTTCACAATCTATATGGATTTGACATATGCATTTTCTCTTCGATTATCTATGCGTTCATATTCAGAAATAATGTTCTCCATTATTTTGATTCTCTAAGACCATGCAACTTTCAGTTGATTCATTCAATTAGCATTTTGCAATTCTTGCCATTTTTTTCTCTGCATGAGAAAGTAAATCAAGTCTTTCGATGAAATAAAATAAGTCATTCCTCATGTAATACCTATCTCCTTTGAGATGACATTGAATGAACTAGACAAATGACTTAGTTATTTGCCCCAATTTCTACAAATTTGAAGTTGCTTTCCATGCATGTTCAATTATTTGTAATCATTGACATATATTACTAATAATACATGTTTTCACCAAATTAAGCAAACTGATATATTTAGGAAATGTATATGATGCGCCATGAGCAGTAATTCGTAACATCGTTGTCCATATTTCCAATGAACTCATCAACAAAGGATCCATATTTAGAGCATCTTCTAGGTCCTTTATTCCTTCTTTTAGTCTCAAGTTCTTTGTTACATGTTCACTAAGAGAGTATGCACACATGTTACTGATAAGTTGATGTAGCTTCATGACCAACGTGGTTACAACTCTAGATAGACAAATGTGCAATTCTATTTAGTGTAAAACCTTATTGCTATGAAACTTTACCTTCTCGATCAACATTTTTTTACTCTCATTTTCATACTTCGTATTTTACAATGTGACAAAACTGTCATAAAAAATAATAGATTCCTTGGAAATAATCCAATCGAGTAGCATAACACTATCAACATCTACGTTTATAGTTTCTTTAACACTTCCTATTTTCATACGAGTTCTGGAATTAGTTGATTCCCCTGTATACACTTCTTCTCAAATAAAACTTCAATCATTCTCTTCTTGCATCTTGCTACCTAGTTGCTTGTTGTGAATCAATTCTGTATTTGATGTATCTTTTGTCATTTTTTCACTTGACGATGAACTCGTATCAGTATCATTTATGCACAGTACAAAATTCTCTTGAAAAATATTGATACCTGATTCATTGGTGATTTCCTTAGCATCTATGATTAGCCTTTGATTTCCATGAGTATCATTTATGCAACATTCAAACTGACCTTTAGAAGAACAAATACTTGATTCTTCCATGATTTCTATACATCTATGATTAGCCGATATTTGTTTTTCACTGCATCTTGACATTTTTCGCTATGCCCTCTAATTTATAGACACAAGTCTTTGTATCCAATTGTTTCCAAAAGTGTGCCAAATTCACCCTCCTCATCAGAGGATTTAATTTCTTCATCTTTAGTTAAGTTAAAAGGATACAAAGTCTTTCCGGGGTGTATAACATGAACCACAAACTTCACTTTGATTTCTCCAACAGTAAATGGCAAAGGAATGAATTAATTTTTCTTTTTTCTTTGAAATATATTTAGCTAATCAAGGTATTGCCTACAAAATTGAGCAACAAAATCTTTTTAATAAAGAATTTCGATAATAACAATGACTTACCTTACAATCCAAACATTTGAATCAGCGTATTAGTTTCTCTTTATTCATGCATACCTTTCCCCGTAGAAAAAAATGTTCCTATCTAGATATATGATGAGGCTCTTTTCCAGTTATCATGTAATTGGCTTGTCTTAAAAAACATCTTGAATTAGGAAAAAGTTTAAATAAGCATTATTCTTCCACACTATAGGATATCATAATCACATTGGTTCTTGATTCACATTGAATTTAGGATTAGATGGAAAACCACTAAATCCATCACTAGAAATCAAAGCTATTATGAGATATGACATCATGAAGAATTTATTGGACTTGGATAAATTACTTAAGAGAGAAGATAATTCATTAGAAATTATATCAGCCTAGTTGAATACACAATCTTTTTTGTATGTGTGATAAATCATATAGAATGCATTTTGGAACACTTGTTTTAGTTTCTTGGCCCATGCCACCTGCACAAATCCAACAAAAGTCCCTAAACAGTTGTTTAAACAAAGAGGCTTATAGAATAGAAATATAGTAATGATCTTGGTAACTTGATGAAAATAAACCCCCAACAATGTTAGACTCACATGCTTTTGAGATCGAAAAGCTATTTTCTTGACAAAATTCCAAGCAAATATTAGCATTTGGTAACTTGAATATTCGTTTAAATGTATTTTCATTAAGAGGAATCCTATTCCTTGGGTAGCATAATTGTTCTTGTTTATGAATAAAAAAAATTGTGCACAAATGAACAATTCTCTGAAATTAAAAACTTCTAGCACACATGAAACTTTTGCTTAATCCACTAGTCCAAATCATGTTATTATTCTTCTCTTTCATTGACAAATTAATATAATGGTCATATGCAATCGACCAGTGGAAGTTATCATCAATAGAACCAAGTAAATTAATTGTATCATTTCAAATGGATTCTTTTCTTTGTTTTCTACTATGTTCATTTTGTAGCTAGAAATACTTTCTGAATCAATAATGGTCTCAATATCATTGAGTTGCAATTTTTTTCTTAATTCTCTATATCAATAGTCTGATCTTACTTTTGCAAATGAAAAATCGATTATGACTATTGCAACTATGAAATATGTTTTACAGAACATTTGTCAATAAAATAAAATAAAATAAATTAATATACCAAAGATAATGTTTACAGAAAATAGTGAAAATATACCTCGAAGCTAGGAAACCATCTTGTCCATTTAATAAACATCTCACTTATGTGTTACGATAAATTCTTAACATTAATTGCAGCTATCCAAAAAACTATCAATAATAATTGTCACCGCAAAAAAATATGCCAAGTTTTTCATATTACAAAACTATAAGGCCACGTGGTTCGTGCCCACTAACTAGTCATTATTGTCTTTGAATTATGAATAACCTAACATGCAAATTTGAAAAATCTAAGAGACACATGAAATTTGACCAATCATTTCAAATTGCTTCACTTTCTTATCCGTTAACCTAGAAAAATACTCATTAAAAAATAAATGGAATTTTTTTAAAATTCCATGAATGTACGGAAAAGGTGTCACGCAAAAATGATAATATGTGGAGAAAATAGAAAAGTAGTGAGTATAAATGGAGAAAATCAGATGAAAAAAACAGAGCAACACTTTTGTACATTTGCAAGTTTTGCACAATGTTTATGCATTTTTCCCATCTACAATTTTTCATTTGGTAATTATCTTTAGTTATAGTTATAAAATTAACAAATCTGAAATTTTTATGGACTTGCAAAAGTTAAATTAAGTACCTATTCATTTTGGAGTTAGCATGAGAATGAATAAACAAATCGATCATTATAGCTTATATGAAAATATCTAAGTTTTATATTTTCCTATGAACTTTATTGCTTCAAAAAAAGAAAAACATTTAGCTTTTGCAATCTTACAATTGCTCAAAGTATAAAAAAGCATGAACTGCATCATTGTCACTCCAATACGAATGTGAAATATGAACATGACATTGATAACGAGGGAAATTTTTCCAAATGTGATAAATAATTGTCTTACTCCCATAAACAAAATTCATCATTATTTCTTGTAAGTGGTTGCACTGCATATATTCTAATTTTTTTTACATCTTTTTATATTTGAATTAATGTCCTATTCATTTTGGAGTTAGCATGAGAACGAATAAACAAATGGATCGTTACAGCTTATACGAAAATATCTAAGTTTTAGAAAAGTGTGTTGTATTGCTTCAAAACAAAAAATGTATAGCTTTTTTAGTCTTACAATTGGTCAAAGTATAACAAAGTATGAACTGCATCATTGTCACTCCAATACGAATGTGAAATATGAACATGACATTGATGAAGAGGGAAATTTGTCCAAATGTGTGTTAAATCATTGCCTAAATCCCATAAATAAAATTCCTTGCTATTTCTTGTAACTCATTGCACTGCATATATTCTATTAGTTTTTTACTTAGTTTTCTATTTGAATTAATGTGTAAATTGAAATCTCCAATAAGTATAAAAATGTAATCACTAAGTATGAATTGTACCCTTAGTATTATTGTTTCCTCAATGATTGCGTAAATAGGTAAATGTTGTGAAACATATAAATTTATTACGCATATCTAACATTTCAAATATACTTCTGACAAAATAAGTTTGATTATGTTATTGCAAATGTTTTCCATTGATATAATTTATATGTTTTCTTGTATGAATGTAAGTACTCCATGAAGACAATTTGATATGTTTAAATTGAATTTAGAAAACTCAGTATTGGATGGTAGAAACTTTAAATGCATTTCCTAGATATAGAGAATCATAACATTCATGAAATATTCATCACACACAATTTCATTCACATGATCATGTATACTTCGCAGATTGAAACTTGCAATTGTTAAATTATTTTAAATTTCTATTGGCTTCTCTATGTACCTTGATCTCCATGATGCTTTAGTTATTAAGCATTTCATTCCTCATAATACTTTCTTATTTACATAAAATATCTTGTGTTAGTTCTTGAATAAGATACAATGATTCTATTAGTTTAACTCATGACAGTGTTGTGTAAACTAGTCCATGTGTCGATATGCCACTAGGATTAAATGCAAGTCTCTTCAACATTAAACCCCCTAATCAGCGAATTGTTCTAGCACAAGCTAGTTGCATCAGGAATTTCTTATGCGCTATAGTTGTAAATATCTTTCTATTACATGTCAATGGTTTTGAAATATGAAATATTGGAGTCCAACCAACTCAAACATTTTTGTCATACAATTCACAATAATTTTTTTTTTAACATTAGTGATATCTAGATCTACAAAATATACCCATTACACATCAATGTTATTTCTATTTTTCAAATATTTTTTTCATATTCCATCAACGCCATTAACAAGACCATATTTTGTATTATATTTTCATGCATGTAGCTCAACAAGAACATTACATTTGATAAGGATTCTATATGGAAATATCATTATCTTCTCATATGAAAAAAATCATATTTCCTTACTCTAAGATTCGTCAATTGCATAAAAAACTATTAGCTCCTCATTTACATGTGACAACATTTTTTTCATTATGCTTCTATACATCCCTATTTCTGTAAAGAGTCATGGAAACAATTGATCCATTGGAGTAGGCATATAACATTTATCGTTTCTATCTTTTATGTCTTCAACATATTGTTGATTCACCCACATTTTGTTAAGGATTTTAATGAACTTCTTATCTTTTAGATACATTGTCGTATGCAATGCATACAATTTGACATTCTCTTCCCAAGAATCATATATTATTATTTTTCCTACTAAAATTAGTTGCTCAAAAATCACAAAATCTTTGATTAGTTGTGCTTGGAACAAGTGACCTGAAAATATTACATCAATATTTCCAAAATAACCCAAAAAAGTATACTTAATTTCACTTAAGCCTTTTTCAACACGGTATAATAATGTTGAACCTATCAAATACACCTCATCAATCAACATAACATGAAGTTATTCGCAATGTTTTGTCAATGTGTCTAATTTTTCCCCTTTTAGTGAAAGATATTATGATTTGTTATGTGGTAAATGGAGTGCATAATGTAATGATATACCACCAGCATTGAACTTTTCCTCCCTCATATATGTTGTAAGGATTCCTTTCAATTGAGTTGGATCATACCCGAACGTTTTGTTGTGCAAGCGAATTAGAGATTGTAGTATTGTTGTAACAATAAATGTTTTTCCAACACCCATACCACCTGTTACAAGTACATACGATGGGCCATTTGGATAACTTTTTCTCATCTACTATTTCTTTCACTATTTTTTCCTTTTATGGGTTAAGCATTCTCATGAGTTCATAGAGTTACGTTTCTTCTAGTACTTGTGGCTACATTACAAGTTGATAAGGTCTCTCAAAAATTTATTTTGCACTTGTATCCTTTTGTAAATATCAAATAGTTGATTTGATATTGTATTATTGATACCATTTATCACTCTCTACTTATTCACATAGAGGTAAATTTATTTGAAAAATGTACTCTCTTTGTTTTCAAGCTCATCAACTATGTTATCAATATCATTCCACATTGTTATTGTTTTGTTTGTGAATTTTTGTTATACATTTTACGATCTTCTCAAATAAGAAATATGCGTTCTCCCAACTGGAATATTATTCTTTAAATATGTTCTCCTCCATATGATATGGGACATATAATATTAATCATTCTCTGCAATAGTTATCAACATCAATATGTTCTCTATACATTACGTACCTTATAACATATGGTCTCTCAGCATCTCCTCTTTGTTTTTCCTTGTAGTGTATAACACGATGCAAATTATGCTAAACATACATATTTGATGCTTTCTAGTCATTGCACATAGTGATCAATAATTGATAAAGATGCTATGTTTTTTGAATTATCTGGTTCACATTCTAGGACTTTTGGTTTCTTTAATGAATTGTTTTTACCATATATTGTTGAAGTATTAATAAATATATATTTTCTTAAACTAGCATTTAATTGCATTGACAACACTATATATCCACCTTGTTTTGTAGACATTTTGTATAAGTTCTATAAAGATTTTCTAAGCTTTGCAATTGTTTTTATGATATCATAATCGTTACTTTGACACTCAATTTCCACACATTTAAACATCAATGTCATTATTTTATCTACACTTATCATATATGAACTATAATAACTAGTTGTACCGTATGAGTAGAGTAGAAATTGAGCATCAGTATTTGTGCCACATATTAATAGAATATGTCAAGAAAATATATTAGTCCAAATTTTTGTTGGTTCTCTTTTCAACAAGATTATTCATTGTTTCAAAGTACACTGAATTGTATGGATATAATGAGATTCATTTATACCTATTTTTTTCTAGAAAACTATAAAATGTATGTCACATCATGTTCCATATGCTATAGTCCACAAAATTTCACTTTTCTGTTCGCCTTTCCTTTCGTATTTTAGAATTCCATAGGCTCAAATATTTTTTTTCTTGGCATTGGTGATATTGCAAAATTGAACTTGAAATGCATCTGTTTTCCTTTCCTGCAAGTTCTTATGGGACGATGACATTGAACATTTTTCATATTTGTAGCTAGTTTAGTTTAATTGTAAGACTAGTACTTTTCAAAAAGATTTCGATTTCAATATTCATACTTGTTCAATATATCAGAGCATTTTTAAACCATCTCAATCCATTTTCATGTTGGCTTCCTTGGTTTTGAAATTTTGGTACAAAGAAATAATCAACGACATCACCAATGTACTTGGAATGATGTGAAACTACTTGACATAAAGAATTCATTCTACTTCTGTAATATGGTACATAGGTAATGGGGTCATTTCTTATCAAGGTATAAATATCATCTTTATCTACTTGAATTTTAGTAGATGATTGTTTTCTTAGTGTTTTTGTTGCAAATCCTTTACTAAAGGATACGATATATGTTCATCACTTCCAAACCAAGAAAGGAAAGTGGGTGGACCTATCTATTGGATCATTACATATAAGTTCTTACATAAATGTGAAAAATTGTTCGACGATGTCTGTATTCGTCTATGATCCATATAGGCAATGTTCGATGCAAGAATGCATTTCAAATTTGTCATTTTTTTAACGTCCTTAGTATTAGTTTTTTTTTTATATTTTAACTATCCTTTTCTTATGCTAATCAAAATACAACAGAATACTTGATTTAGGATAACTCACGGTATTTTGTAAATCAAATTAATTATATGATACACAAAATCATGTTCTTGATGCAAAAATTCCCACTTAGCAGTATTGTTATATGTAAAGTTTATCCTAACACTTTATAATTCTTTTCTTCTACAAACTAGTGTGGGAAATTTGATCTACTCTCACCACTTATCCTTCAATATTGCTAAAGGCATATAGAATTCACCTGGACCATTTATTATGTAATTATTACAAAGATCATAAAAACTATATGAATCGCTAAATCGATGTAATAATGTTTTTTTTACCTCCTCCTTTTCAAAATAATCCTTATTGTCATTTCTTTATGTATTTTCATTTGTCTCACATGCATATGCATCATTCTCTTGATCAAGGACTTGTTTCCAATTTTCATTTATTCTAACATTGTCTAGTCTATAGAGTGGAGTTTTACATAATCATCTTAATTCCCTCATGAATTTATGACAATGTATTTTCCCAACAACAAATATGATTTTAAACACAAAATGTCCTTTAATTTCCATGATTGTTGGGTAGTGGATCCCCCCATAGCGAATTTTTGGGGCTTGAAGCCTGAAATTTGGTCAAATGAAATGTAAGACCCCACAAAATGCGGGCGCTGAGCACAAGAGACTAGGGTTGTCTGCCCCAGAATATTGTAATTTAGTATAGAATGTGTCGGCCTACCCATGGTCTGCGGACCATGGGAATGTATAAATAGAGTAAGGCTCTAAGTGTAGAAGGTAGTTTAGTCTTGAGTTCAAGTGATATGGGTTTTTGAATGTGATATTCACTCTGAGTCTATAAGTTTGAGTCTTGGGTTGTACGGGTAGGAAGAGGCTCTGCAGCTATGTGCACGGAGGCTTGGAAAAGTCTGCAGCTGTGTGTGCGGACCACTGTAGCTGAGTGCGTAGGGTGGAGTTGGGATTGTAACAAAACAAATGTTTAATAAAAGCTAAGTTCATTTGGAACTATTGTGCATCTATTTGCAGATTTGTATATTTATGCTTCTATTATATGTTTATGCATCACCTTACAGTTTATGATTGTGCGCATTGGTTATGAATATTGAAAGATTAGTAAGAATAGTGGGCCCACAAAATTAAGTTAAGATCTATAATAATAATGTAGTCAGGTTAAAGGATTTGGACCGTGCCTCTTTGCACTCTTTACAGAGCTACGCAAAGGTTAGACAGATACGCGAAGCAGTGTGAGTGTGCAGGCTCAGTTCGCGAACTTCCTAGACTTCATCAAGACATCCCTAGGGTACGAAATGCTGGCTCTAGCACACTCCCATATTACCTCAGGTGAGACCTCAGTCCGCACTTCATGGACTATTGCTAAAAGGGCCGGTAGTTTTGGGATTTGTTCGGCTAAATCACTTCTGAACCTGGGTCAGGCCCCAACAAGCCAACAAATGGTTTCATTGCCAGGACCAAGATCTTCCTAAGGGGTGTCTGATGTTAGAACATTAGAATCCTACAAAGAAGGAAATTGAAGATTGGTTGGACCAGACGCTTCATGAGTTTGTGACACAGGAAAATAGAACTCCACAGATATCCAAGAAGAGGTGGCTGGATCACTACGTATATATACAAATCCACGAGATCTTCTTTATGTCCTTCTCTTCAAAGCTATATGATTGATCACAAGGTTAGCCGACAACCAGGGAAGGTATAAGCATGATCAACTGATAGTGTAAGCTCTGGAATTAGTATGTAGACTGGAGGCATCAAAAGATAAGATAACATGGTGTTATAGACATATTTGGGCACTGTAACCCAAATCATATATGTCCATAAACCAACAACTTATGAGTCCCTAAAAGTGTTGGTTCATACCCTAAAGGAACAAGGTCAGCTGATTACATCATCTCCCAAAAGTTCTCCATGGAAACCTGCTCAGAACTGGTCAAAACTAGACCATACAGACTGCTCAGTGCCAAAGGGTGCGATGCATCTCACCCGCCACATGCAAGGTGGATAATCTTGGCATCTTCCAGAAACTTCTCCTGTGACACTTGCCTCTCTAAATTCACCCAGGGATGAGTAAGAGATCATGAATCTCCAAGTGGAATCAAGAACTATCAGAGAGAAGACACTAATAAAAAGCCCAGAAGCTAACTCACCCCCCTGCAATCATGTATATATGGATCCCTCATCCCAGAGATCCAGAGGCTGGAATTTTGCATCTTGTAAGGAAGTGTTATTGGTTTCCTAGTGGAACGTAATAGTGTTGGGTGATCTAAGCTTTTCATGAGGTGAAGAAGGGCTCTCATTCTAGGAGGATGATGTTGGGTCAGATCAATGGGTTGTAATCCTCTCTTCTAATCTTTATACCAATAAAGCTATTCAAGTTTTCCTCCACATTCTTGTATGTTTGATGATATATGCATTTGTGTGGTAAATATATATCTGGTCCTATATTGTTTATGATTGTAGATCTATGTACTTTGAAGGTATTATGATGCTTTGACTTTACAGGTACTCTTTGAAGTGGGGTAAGCAACGAAGGGGTGGCAAAGATCTATCAGAAGGGAGAGGGAACAAGAAAGGGACCAAACGAAAGATAGAGGTTGGTATTATTTGCTCCTTTCCTATCTACTTCTCATAAAAGAAAATGTAAGTAACTTTAATCTGTTTGTTTCTAAGATAGCTACCCGTCTTAGTGGGACTAGCAGCTCTGCATAGACACTAGATTTCCTGATAACAAAATGGCGACTCCACTGGTGAGCGAATAGCTTGTTTGCTTGTCTATATTTGTTTGCTTTATAAATGACAGATGGAGCCTGAAGTCAAGCCAGCTAGCCTTTGAATTGCATTTGCTATGCAAGTGCAAAGTAGATCAATTCTGCTTCAGTTTATCTCCGGGTTTTGTTTATAAGCTAAACAATTGATTTGCAAACATCCTAACTTCCCTGCTATTGGCTCAAGTAACCTCATTAGATCATCCCCTGTGATTGGTCTTTACTGACTATCATTAGCTCAGCCTAAATCCCTGAACTAAGCTGCAAACAGTGACCAAGAACCAAGTTGAAGTCTCATCCCTGGACCATCGCACCTTCTCCTCTTGTGAATCTGGATGCATCGCACCTCCCGTGTGCAATATATGGGATGCATCGCTCTTTCCCTGTGTTACAGGTGCGATGATCAAATAAGACTTTTTCTGCTTCCAGATTTTGGTTTTTTGTTCACTCTCTTCAACTTTATTCAGGAGTTTTACTATCTATGATCAGTATACCACTGTGGAAACTCCCTTCCTTTGCATGATTCAGCCTCCATTGTACAAAGAACTATAAATGTTTTTATGTATTGTTCACCATTTACGGTTTTCCTTTACAAATAAGTAGCGTAATCACACCGTCGTCTTTTGATTTGGAAGTTTCTTAAGTGTCATTTTCAGTCAAAGAAAAGAATCCTATTGTTCTTGATGGTTGATCACATTGTTACTCTTTTATTTGATTTGAATTAATAGTTTTTCAAGCGTCGAAAGTAGTTTTCAATTCAAAATTGCAAAGTGTCATCATTATCTTCCTTTTTTCTTTTGAAGAGAAAATCATTAGTACTATCACTTGAAACAATTCAGATTTGTACTTCGCATTCTTTTTGTTATTCACAAATGAAGAAAGAAGAAAACGAATACATGCATGTGCATTTTCATTTAGACTGCTTGTTGATTTTGATTTAGGACAGTGCATCTAGTGTGTGCTCTATGCTCTATGTTGAAAGAATCCCGCTTCTCTTTCCATAGTAGCTAGGATTTTCATTGCAAAAATAAGATTAAACGATTATTTATCATCTTAGATTGCATTTTAGGAATTGTATATCTACATCACACGATGAACCTGAAAGGAAAAGTTCTTAATAAAGATCAACTGTAAAATAAATTCAATGAACATAAAAATGCTTTGGAACCTAACACACAACATTTAGAAGTCTAGTCTAGAGACGTATTCCGACGTCATAAAACCTGGTAACTATCACTTTCATTGTAGATTGGGTGATTCCTGCTCTTTGAGATGACAAGTGCTAGTACAGACTTGTGCTCCCACGTACCGTCGAGTATATATTGGGAGAAAATAATAGGCTATATCCTTTATCCTTAGGAAGCCATGTCTGTCACCCTATCGATCGCAATGCACTGAGCACAACATTCGGGAAGATTGACTACCGTACTGTAAAAAGTATTCTGCAATTTTGTGATTGGTTTTGTAATCCCTCTGTCTAGATTTCCAGAGTAGTCTCTTTCATTCCTTGTTAGAATCCTTAAAATCAAAGGTCCATCTGAGCACTTGTCACTTCAGGCTCATTAAAAATCAAAGGCGACTAGAGTCATCTTTAGCTTTTTCTCGACTCTTAAAAATTGAAAATGTAGGTTGTGTCAAAGCGTTAAAATTTATTTTAATCAGAATAACATCACTGTTCCTTCATTGGTCTTAGGTTGAGAAAAATGGAGTCCGCCAACCAAGGATTTCCCCTTGGAGGAAATCCTAGTTCTTTCTCTTCTTGGGGAGATTTTGGTGGACCTCATACAACCACATTGTCCCTCCCGGTACTGAAAATTGGCTTTCCAATATGGCTCTTATCGACCTTTGTCATTCAAACCACTGTGATTCCTGAGCATTCAAGTCAGCAACTAGATGATACTAGAGTTAACCCCAACCTTCTGCTTCATTTGTTTCTCCCTCCCCACCTTCCTCTTCACTTGGTGAAGCTGGTAAAGCTAAAAAACAAGTAACTGAGAAGAAGAAGAAAGGGAAGGAGAAGAAGAAGAAGGAGCCAAAGGCAAAAAGGGGCAACCATGCATCATCTAGAAAAAATCCACATATTGCACCGTCAAAACCTAAATCTCCATGTGTCATTTGCAAAGGAGACCACTATCATTGAGATTGTCCTTGCATCCCTCGGATCTTAAGGGACTGGTCTCCTCATTTGCACAATCTGATGTCGTCAACCTCTGACGATCATGTTGAGAGTACACCATCAACTAGTGAAAATGAAGTCTCTAGGCAAAAAGGAAAATATAAATTTCCTTGTAGACTGTGTGAAGGTGATAATGCCATCCACCGTTGTCCCTTCTTAGACAAAGCTAAAAAAGTCTTGGATAACTGTCCTACTTCACCGCTACAACTTCCTCCTTGGTACAAGAAACTCACCGAGTCCATCGCTAGTTCAAAATTTGACCGGCACACCTTTGTGGCCAGTCGAAGCATCTATCATTGAAGATAAACCTTCTGAGTCAACACCGGACCAAAGTCAATAGGTCGAGATGGAAATTGACCCAGTCTTGTCTTCGGAAGGTCCATCTTCAGATGATATAGTCACCGAAGAGAATGAGAACAACACCATTCAGATTATTTTCGTAAACACAGACTCCGATGAACATAGGGGAAATCTACATGTTCCTTTGTCATAGGAAGGAAATTCATCAGAGTCGTATCCATTCATTTATTTGGTCCCACCTCCAAGCAGCCTAGTTATTTCCTTCGATTGGAATCTACTAGGCAGACCCCATTTACCATCGAATTTACCATTACGAATCATTGTACAAGCTTACAGAATGGTCATGGTCGGTACTATCATAGATGAAGGGGCTTTTGTGAGTATCATTTCTTCAACTGCTTAGAAAGTGATTGGTTCACCATCGCTTCTACCTGAGATGAGAAATCTAACAGTCTTCGACAAAGGAACAAGTCAACTGTTAGGGATCCTTCCAAGTTTGCCTATAATTTTGAGAAGGAAAACCATTTATCTGAATGTAATGGTAGTCCAAGGACCTTTAGATTATAATCTACTCCTTGGGCATGACTATATTTATAGCATGGGCATGACTATATTTATAGCATGGGAGCCATTGTCTCCTCACTCTTTCGAGTAATGTGTTTTCTGCATGAAGGTCGAGTGGTCGAGCTCATAGACCAGCTTTCATTCCCTAGCTCACACATAGCTAATAGTCAAATGCCATCCCTAACTGGCCTTTTCATGTAAGGAATGTCTCATCAATCTCCAGTCTGTCCACCTAAAGAGTGCTAGTAATTCAGTGGCCATGATTGAAACCTAGGGGGCATGCACCTTGGTCTGCTTCAGCAGGGAACCTTTGGGTATAGGGTAGGTTTCCATGAAGGATATATGACTAGTCTGACACCCCTCCATTTACAGAAATGGGATTAGACCAGAATAAGATTCCCTCATTAAGGTTAGGTTGTTGGAGCTAGAATCACCTTTTTCCAAATGCACTAAGGTGGGGAAGTGTTTCTGTCTACTATGCGGATGGAGACTATCGTGCAAATGTGAGAACTTCTATATGGTAGCCTGGAAACTCAATTTCACTATACTTGGGGGCATGCAAACTTTTTTGCATGCAAGTGAAGAGTGACCATTTATTTTCTTAGTTTGTAGATTCTCAAACCTTTAAAATTGTAGGGTTGGTCATTCCTAGCTTACATAAAGAAAGGATACGGAGCAAAGTTTTGAATGGTGCAAGCTCCTTAAAAATTGAACCTATCGGTGAGACATCCTTATTATACGACTGGCACAAGCAGTTTTATGCAAAGTTCAAACTCATTAAAAATTAAACCTAGGAAATGAGCATATGTTCTGCTAGAGTTTAAGCTCTTTAAGAAATGAACCAATATCTGGTAAATAACCATTGTGAATGCATTATCATCAGCTTTTGAGCCTTGGTCATGTTCTTACAATCACCTCCACTCTGTTTTAGTCGATCATACGCCTCCATTTGATTGTTTACCCTTGTGAGGAACAACTGCGACGAGTGATTCTGTTCGCCATCCTTGTAACATTGTCGTGATTGGCAAATTCCAAACCTTAGCTGCTAACCGAAAATATCACTCGTTCCTCAAAAAACGAGTCCCCTTTAAGCTCTTTTCATCTGACTCGTAAAATATGAAAAGATTGCCGAGCAATTGGTCTCTCCAGCTCGTTAAAGCTATCGAAAGTGATATCCCTCCTCTAGATTTTAATCTTTTTGGACCTAAGGGATTATTACACAAAAAGATCGAGCACTTGTCTTGTTCGACTCATTAAAATTATCGAAAATTCAGCCCCTTCATATTATTTTATACTTTTTCGGACTTAAGGGATTATATGACGAAAAAAGGATTACTGGAGTTTCCTTTCCGTCCCTTTTCAGACTCTCTAAAATTGAAAAAGGACCAATTTGTCTTTGTCATTAAACTCATTAAAACCAATAGCGACAAACTTGTCTATATAGACAAGAATGAGTTTCACTGTCGCCAGGCTCATTAAAACATAGCGACGGGTTTTCCCGAAGGGAAAATTATAGAAAAAGCATATGTTATCCTCCTCAAGCTTGATAAAAATAAAGAGGTATTGGTCAGCAATGACTGGGAGAAATTGGGAAGAAAACTTGAAGAAACTTTATTGGTAGTGAGTCACTCTTGAACATGACACTTTCACTCCATCACCATGATTGAGTTGGGTTGGGTTATTCCATTCACTAGTCATATTACCATTGGTCCATCGTACCATCCATATTTCATATTAATGCTACCAATCCATTTCAGTGTCACCGATATGTTCAAGAGAAGTCAATCAGAGAATTCACCAACCCAACTTGTGTCTCACCCACTGCAATACCTTCACCCTTCATTCTTTCATGACCACCACCCTGAACCCTGTATCATCAGATCGTTTTCACCTCCACAAAATCATTTTCTCTATTCCATGTCGTAGATGTGGGATTCATTATGGCCCTCCTATGATGGGTCACTTCTTGTCGACGACAACTCATTATCCAAGAAGTCGACCTAGGAACAACCCCTTCAGTACTTTCAAGCTTGCATGCTTCAATGGTAAGTTTCTCACTTCCGGCGATAGGTTTACATCAACGGCCTTCGACCGAAAGATTTTGCGTGGTGTTCAACACCAAGTCCTTGTTAACAACTTACATCATTGGCTGGTAATCAAGCGATGTCTTTCCATGTTCGACTCCAGAACATCTTTTCACATGGATCGACTTGTACTTCGGTTGAAGATTGAATGAGTTTGAAGACCCCAGATCTAGTTTCATCCATCTGGGCTGTGATATATTCAGGAAAATAAAGACATCATTGCTACACAAATGATCATCCAAATCAAAGGATGATGACTCTATCAAAATCATCAGTCTGCCACACAGACGGTTGTCTGTCCTATGCACACGAAAATGAATTTATAAAGCTGAGCATGGGAATGCCCACCTTAGCTAGATCATGAAAATATTATGAAGATAATTTATTGTATTGTATCTTATTACAAGTCGCCTTCTAGTTCGAAAAACCTTGGATCCTCATGATAAATCATTTCAAACGACATCAAGAGATTTTCGAACTCATGCTTTAGGGGGCAACTGTTATAGACATATTTCGGCACTGCAAACCCAATCATATATGTCCATAAACCAAGGGCTTATGAGTCCCTAAAACTATTTTTTCATACCCTAAAGGAACAAGGTCAGCTGATTACATCATCTCCTAGAAGTTATCCATGGAAAACTGCTCAGAACTAGTCAAAATTGAACCATACAGACTGCTCAGTGCAAAGGGTGTGATGCATCTCACCTGCCACATGCAAAAAGTGTGATGCATACTGAAAATCCCTTCTATATGGTGCTATGGGCAAGAGTAGACAAATGGCAGAGATAGTTTGCAAGGTGGATGACCTTGGAAACTTCTAGAAACTTCTCCTATGACACTTGCCTCTCTAAATTCACCCAGGGATGAGTAAGAGATCATGAATCTCCAAGTGGAATCAAGAACTATTAGAGAGAAGACTAATAAAAATCCCAGAAGCTGACTCACCCCCATGCAATCATCTATATATGGAACCCTCATCCAAGAGATCCGGAGGCTGGAATTTTGCATCTTGTAAGGAAGTGTTGTTGGTTTCCAGGTGGAACATCATAGTGTTGGGTGATCTAAGCTTTTTGTTAGGTGAAGAAGGGCTTTCATGCTGGGAGGATGATGTTGGGTTAGATCAATGAGATGTAATCCTCTCTTCTAATCTTTATATCAATAAATCTATTCAATTTTTCCTCCACATTCTTGTATGTTTGATGATATATGCATTTGTGTGGTAAATATATATCTGGTCCTATATTGTTTATGATTGTAGATCTTTGTACTTTGAAGGTATTATGTTGCTTTGACTTTACAGGTACTCTTTGAAGCGAGGTAAGCAAGGAAGGAGCGGCAAAGATTTGTTAGAGGGGAGAGCGAACAAGCAAGGGACCTAGAGAAAGATCGAGGTTGGTATTCTTTGCTCCTCTTCTATCTACTTCTCATAAAGGAAAACGTTAGTAACTTTAATCTGTTTGTTTCTAAGATAGCTACCCGTCTTAGTGGGACTAGCAGCTCTACATAGACACTATATTTCCAAATAACATGTGGGCCATAAACCATTGGCTCGACTAGATAATAGGGGGATTTGTCACTATATTTGTGATAGACTCAACTATAAGCTATAGTGAAGTAGAAAAATGTTTTCTCAAGGGACCGTGAGGTAAGTACATTAAATCTTTAAATACCTAAATTAATATTTTGTTATGTGAAAAATGGGTGGTGTGAATACATTAATGATTAGAATGATGCAAAGTGGAAAGGTCTACAAAGGTATCAAATGGTTATGAAACAGTCCTTTAATTTCACCTCTGTGAATAAGCGAGGAAGAGTGCACTCGGGTTTCTCTAAGGAGTGCGGTCAGTTTAATAAGACAACACATTTTGCAGTTATAACCTCCATTCACGCCATGACCCGCTTCACCTTCTTCACCCCCATCATCACCCACCCCACCTACACCACCCCCATAGTTCAACATGGCGAGTGCAGTTAAGCTACCGCTATTCAGAGGAGTAGGAAATAAGGACACAAATCAGTTCTCGTTCGTCGTAAGAGCAGTGTGGGAAGCACAAGCGGTTACAGACAATAACATTAAGAAGGTTGCACTAGTGAGTTCATTGAAGGATCATGCATTGACACAGTATAACAAGCACTCAACTGATCACCCGAATATAGGAATAACAGAGATCCAGAATGCACTAAATAGAGAATTCAGCCAGCTAAAATCAGAGATGCAGTCAATCATCGGATTTAAGGAGATCGTGATGCATCCAGGTGAGACACCCTAGGATCTGGATTAGAGGCCGAAGAGTATGATCCACAAGGCTAATATGATGCTAATGGATGTGCAGCACCATGCGTGGTTTGTAGTGTCTTTGACAACCCACCTGAGGATGATGTTGTCGCAGCAGAAGCCTTCAAACTAGGCTGAAGCATTGGAAATGACAATGAGGTTCCATGAAATCCTGATACAAGATCCAGGGCTAGGATTTCAACATATTCATGCGCAGCTACAAAATATCTGCCTGGAAATGCAGGGCTTGAAGCAGGATAGGGTACCGCAGCCTGAGGTGCACGAGGAAATGCGGTGTATAAAATGCAAAGGCTAGGGCCACAATAAGGATCATTGTCTAGTATTCGTGAACAACTTGGGAGGAGGGGGGCCCATGTCACTGAGAATGGAGGAACAAGCAGGGTGGAGTGTGACAACCTCACTATGGTGAGCGATATACCAGACAGGAGGAAAGCACAAGGCAGACAACTGTCATCTATTGCAGAAATATACCCAGACTCCACAGCAGCTGTTTTGTAACTTTTTTAGATCGGTGGGCCACAATGAATGTACTTGTCACAGCTATGAATTAATGATGGAGCATACCCCAACATATAGAATGCAGATGGAAATGTGAGGCCTCGACCTAGCCGCTGGGATGGCACACACTGGATTTCAGGGCCGGGGTTGAGGACAAGGAGGAATGGGGCCAGGAATGGGCCAAGGACAACTAATCTGTTACAATTGCGAAGGACCAAGGCACTACGCTTGCGATTATACCAACCCAATGAGAGTATCTTGATCGTATTGTGAGCAGTTTGATCATGAAATGATAGATTGTCCTACGTTGATCGCACAGATGCACGAGAAAGGGATACTATAGCCAACTCTGACTCAAAATATACAAATGATGAGGTCTGAATTGTGTGAAGAAGACCCCAACATGAACATGATGCTCAAAAGTGGCGCAACCACATGGGAAGATAAAGGGAAGCAGCCTGAGGAAGATACATGGGTTCGCAAGGCTCGTACAAAGGAACCTGAGTTTGACTTGGAACACACAAAGGAAACATTTATGGAAGCTAAGAAGAGCTTCGCAGAGGCCTCTACTTCAGGTATTAAGGATCAACCAGAGACAAGGATGGATGCTTCTATTCTAACTGCCTTTAGAGGCAGGCATGAAATTAATAGGCGATAATAAGGCGGTTAAAGGACTACAAGAGTTGATAACTATGTGTGCCAGATCAGGGGAACTGCGCATAGTCTGGAAACTAGGAAATCATACATTGTGCACTGGGAGGGAGATGAGATTGACGACACAGATTGTTGAATATGAAATGGAACAAGTAATCCTAGACCTAGGGTCCGATGCGAATGTGTTACCAAAATAGACATGGGAACGTATGGGAAAGTCCACATTATAGTAGTCCCCTATTCAATTAAAGATGGCGAACCAACAAAAGATCTTGCCCATGGGAAGGTTGTAAGGGGTAATAATGGACATCGAAGGTGCGAGCACGCAGATGGACTTTGAGGTAATAGAGATTGTTGATGACAGTAACCCTTACCCCGCGTTGCTAGGAATAGACTGGGCCACTGATATGAATGGATTCATCAACCTGATAAAAAGTCCCTTTGTGTAGTAGTTCCGCTAGATCCGGCTGAAGGTGCGCACTACATCGAACTTGTGCACGACGATGAAAGTGACAATTAACTAGATTTCATTTACTAGATAGCACCACAAAACCAGGATTGAGTGAACCTGATAGTAGATGGGAGAATCTCATGGAAGCACGACAGTTCCTATACTTAGATTCAGATGAAGAGATAGAATGCCAACAGAATCGGTTGCACGAAGTGACAACACTGAATTGTAACACAATGATTAGATCACTGCAGTGCGTGATGACTAAAGCAAGAGAACTGCCAACCTATGATGGGGTGACAAGAGTGGATGAATTCTTAGACAAATTTGAAAGTACAGTACCAGAACAGTAGCAGTACAGTGTGATGGAATGGACGTTGCATGCAACACCTGCATGATGGTGCAATACACACCAAAAGAATATTGGAAACTGGCACGAATGTAGAAGACGAATGTGCTTATAGTTTGGAAGTCCCCAACGTCGAACGCGAGCCAGGTAGCCAAGACGAGGCAGTCTATGTGCCCACCTATGTTGATGGGTGTAGTCGTGTGTTGTGCAAGCACGTCCTGGACTGAGGATCCAAAATGAAAATCCAATGCAGCAGCAAGAAAAGTGACAAATACTCCATGTTATAGCCTTCACAAAGCTATGGAGAATCATGAACAAAGTCTACCAGACGGGAAGAGCTGATTGGGACTAGTGCATACTGGAAATCTAATAGGCCTATAGGACCATGTACAAGAACCAGAGTGTGGAAATGGTTCCGAAGGCAACGAGTAGAGTCAAGGCCATAGTGGTGGGAAAGAATCCCCATGCAATCACTCCGATAATTGCGACAACGCACAGGGACCAGAGCAAAGAGATTAGGCATTCACACAAGGACGAACATATGGAGATTCGAGAAGCCATACTAGGTTCATTTATGTCACGTGGTAGTGTAATTTCAATTCGATATATGTCAGTAGATACATTGATTAGTTCACTAGTCAATGTTAATTTTGGTTTCTTAAAACATTGTCTAAGGTCTTGTATTCGCAGAAATGGTAATCACAATGATATCAATCATTTATCCAATTCATAAATTTCTTTCACTATGGAAACTTGTCTATTACGGATAATTTTCCCTAGGGATGAAAATTTGATAACATTTCATTCTCTAGTTCCTTTCTGTATTTTTCCATACGCACTTAAATTTTGACACAATATTGATTTTCTTTTCTATGACATATATTTGAAAAAAGGTTTCTTTGCAAATTAGAAATGACATAGGAAAGTCTTGTATTTTTTTAAAGTATTGTCATTCAACATTGTTTCAAATGTATAATCAAACATCTGTAATGATTCTTTGTGATCATTAGCAAATATTCTATCATGTATTGACATTCGTCATTTCGATCTTCGTGTAATTTAAATTCTTTAGATAGAATTTTTGTTTGTTATGTATTTTTTGAGTCCATGCAATGAAGAATGTGGTCTTTTGCTTACATTAACATACCTTATATTAAGTTCCTTACTATATTCATTAATGTCCATGTTCTTAGATCTAGAATTTAATGGCTTGCATAGTTTTCGAAGAACACTTGTTACAAAAATGTTGTTGTTTCTTATATGTTTTTAGTTGATGCATTGATAGTCACGGTCTCTTATTTTCATTGATAAACTCTACTTCAATTTCTATGCCATTTTCATTCACTTCCATGTTTTTGAAGTCATGCATGTTAATACCACTATGTTGATTATTAGATTATTCTATATATTTTTTTCGTTAACTACTTCAATAGGAAATGATTTTTTTTTATAGTATCTCTTTGTGAGGTTCATAATGAAAATAGCTTACACTCATACCAAATTGAATGATTTGGAATATTGTTTCATGCTTCTCGAATCCATGAAATTCAGACACAATACACAGTGTTAGCAAACCATATGCATATAGTTATTTTCAAGATATATTGTATTCAGTCATAAACCAAAAGGTCGTTGTTTATCTTCTGTTTTTCATATGGAATTTCTAATTGTTATATCCTTACCAATCTTCTATTCCAAGAAATTTCTTAATTACATGTTCATTCATGTATTTTTCTATGTAGTTTAATGCAAATGAACCATTACACGTCATTACATTAAAAAAAGTCTGTGCAATTATGTGTCATAAAATAGGGAAAATCATACTCATTCTTCATTAATTGGCATCTTGTTTCAAAACAAATTTCACCATAAATACTCATGAACACATAAACTGTCTTAAATTTATGTATGCCCATTTTTTTCTATATGTTATGTTTGTTCAAATGTTGTTATATTTATTATAGGTTCATGATTAGTTCCTATTGTACATATTTTATTTCACAAGAGTGGTTCAAAATTTCCAATGATTGTTTTATCACTATGGATTAATACGTCATAAATTTTGTTCACACAAATATGAATTAAAAAGAAAATTGTTTTTCACTATTTTATTTGACCAAATCCTTATTGTTATACAGGAATAGTGTCCACATGGATGCTGCTATTCCCACTAAGATGGGTGGCTATCTTAGAAAAAGACAATCAAAGTCTATTATTGATTCCTTTTATGAAAATAGATGAGAGGAGAACCAAGAGGACCAACCTGAGTCTTGCGCTTGATTTCCTCTCCTTCTTGATAGAGTTTTTCTGCTTGCTCTTTGTCTTCTCAACTTCAAAAGGACCTGTAGAATCACAGCAACATACTACTATGCAAGAAACGAGGATCTAAGTTGATAAATAATGCAGGATCAGATGTGCATTAACCATATACAAGCATATATAAACAAGTAAACAAGAATATGGAAGGAAACAAGAATAGCTTTATTCAGATGAAAAGTAGTAAGAAGATTACAACCATGTGCTCTGACCCAGCATCATCCTCCAGCTAAGAAGCCCTTATTCACCTCAAGCAAAGCTAAATCACCCAACACTATGAATGTACAACAGAATACCAACAACACTTCTCTATAAGTTACAAAATTCCAGCCTCTGGATCTCTGTGATGAGGGATCCATATATAGATGATTATAGGGAGGTGAGTCATCTTTTGGGATCTTGATTAGTGTCCTCTCTCTGATAGTTCCTGCTTCCACTTGAGAATGATGATCTCTTACTCATCCCTTGTCTAAAATGGAGTGGCAAGTGTCAGAGGGGAAGCTTCTGGAAGATTCCATGATCTTCCACCTCACATTTTTGTCCCTGCCATTTGTCCATTCCCGATCATCACACCCTACAGAGGAGTAAATTAGTATGCATCGCACCCTGCACATTGGGAAGGTGATATGCATCGCACCCTCTGCATTGAGCTTTCAGTATGGTCCAGTTTTGACCATTTATGAGCAGTTTTCAGTGGAGAACTTCTGGGAGATGATGTAATCAATTGACCTTGTTCCTTTAGGCAGTGAAGCAACACTTTTAGGGACTTAGGAGCACTCAATTTTATGGACATTTATGATTGGGGTTGAAGTGCCCAAAAATGTCTATAATAGTTGCCCGCTAAAGCATGAGGTCGTTAATCTTTTTGATGTCGGGTGAAATGATTTACTATGAGGATCTAAAGTTTTTCCGAGCTGGGAGGTGACCTGTAATAAGATACAATACAATACATTATTTTGACAACATTTTTTCATGATCTAGCAGAGGTGGGCATTCCCATGCTCAGCTTTATAAATTCATTTTTATGTACATAGGACGGACAATCGTCTGTGTGACAGACTGATGATATGGACACATCGTCCTTTGATTTGGATGATCATGTGTTCGGTAATGATGTACATTGGATGATTTTATATTCCTAAATATATCGCAGCCCGGATGGATGAAACTATATCCGGGGTCTTCAAAACTCATTCAATCTTCACTCTGAGTACAAGTCGATCCATGTGAAAAATGTCCTAGAGTCGAACATGGAAAGACATCACCTGATTACCAGCCAATGATGTAAGCTGTTAACAGGTGCAAGAGGAATCACCAACAATGAAAATGGCCCTCAAGGTACTACTGTACAATTCACGTGGTGTGAAAAGGAACTTGGCATCGAACACCACGTAAAATATCTCGGTCAAAGGCCATTGATGTAAAATTGTCGCCGACAGTGAGAAACTTGCCATTGAGGCATGCAAGCTTCAAAGTACTGAAAGGGTTGTTCCTAAGTCAACTTCTTGGATAATGAGCTGATGCCGACAAGAAGCGACCCGTCGTAGGAGGGCCTTAATGAATCCCACATCAATGACATGGAACGAAGCAAATGATTTTGGAGGTGAAAACAAACTGACAATACAGGGTTCATGGTGGCGGTCATGAAGGAATGAAGCATGAATGTATTGCAGTGGGTGAGACACAGGTGAATTTTCTGAATGACTTCTCCTGAACATATCAGCGACACTGACGATGGATTGGTAGCGTTAACCCCAAAGATGGATGGCGTGACGGACCAATGGTGAAGACCAGTGGATGGAACAACCCAACCCGGCATGGATGCGGAAGGAAAATGTCATGTTCAAGAGCGACTTGCTACCAATAAAGTTTCTTCAAGTTTTATTCCCAATTTTCCCTAGTCATTGTTGACCAGTACCTCTTTATTTTTGTCAAGTATGAGGAGGATAACATATGCTTGTTCTAGAATCCGCCCTTCGGGCGAACCTGTCGCTATATTTTAGCGAGCCTAGCGACAGTGAAACTCGTTCTCATCCATTTGGATGAGTTTGTCGCTATT
>APFE031542578.1:0-15572 GCA_000404065.3 Pinus taeda
AAGTATTATGCTGCTTATCATGAATTGATATTGATCACTATTTCATTTATATGACAGCCTAGTGTAACCTTATATAACAAGGGCACAAACATTGAAGTGACAATACCTCTTTCATGGTGGGTAGTAGAGCTTTCTTTTCCCAATAACTATAATTTTAGATAGGATTTGTATTTAGACAATAGACCATCTAATCTAATACATGGAAATGTTATAATGGTACAATAATATTAAAAACTTCATGTCAATTTAGTTAAAAAATATAATAGAAAATAAAAATAATAAATTGATTTGATTCATTATATTGTAATTTTTTGATTAATAAAATTATAAACAAATTCTTATAAGAAATATCACAATACATGTATCATAAAAACTTACATCAAATATGTTATTAATAAAAATACAGAGTTTAATAAATATAATTAATAAACAAATTGTATACTCATATTACTATACAAATTGAAGTAATAATTCATATTTATAATCACTATATTTCATATTTCAATTTATATATATATATTATATATAATTTAAAGTTTTTTAACATCTTAAATTTATATAAATATAAAATATTAATTAGAAACTAATATTGGATTTATGGTAGCTTAGATTCATTAGTTTTCATCTTAAAAATCAAATTTCTCCAACTATAAAGTTTTTTTTCTAGTTTTGAATAAAAAATTTCATTTGAGAAATTTAATCTCTCTCAATATTTAATAAATTTGAAATTAAAATTAATTTAAATAAATTTAATTAAGTAATAAAAATAATATACCAAATATTAAACATAATAAAAAGACATTAATATAATTAATTTTCATTTAATATTTGAAAAGTATATATAAATGAACAAGGATCTTTGTAAATGAAGATCGCATCTGAGAGGACCAAGGTGAACTTAGGAAAGAAGTCAAAAAGGTTAAGGAGGAAGGAAAGGTAGGGAAATGGGCAATGATTAGGAATAGGAAAACTATTATTAGAAATAAAGTATGAATCATGAGTGATAAATAGGGACTTGCATCACTCTAGATCCTCTTCTAGAATTGTCGTGATTTTCCATGGTGTAAAGGTCCTATCTTAAGTTGGATCCCTAGTGATATTGATCTTATTCTTTTAGTTGAAACTTGGGAGAATCATGAATCTCGGGTCTCTGAATTTGACGTTTTCACTCTTTGGTCAGCTTGGAATAAGAAATCCTCTCAGAGAGGTTTTGGTGGTAACCATGTCATGACTCGTAGAAGGCAATAGGATGTCAAACCATAAACAAGCCAGAATAACCATTTTACATATGCAAGAAAATATAAAAAATTCTTTAGAAACAAGTAGGTAGATTAGTAATGAATGATGGTAGATTATTAACCAGTAATAGAGAGATCCCTGAAAACACGTTGAATTAGGGTTGTTGTAGGATTTCAGAGTTGGAAGCCATGGAGGGGCGAGAAGGGGGGCGCTCCACTCCCTCCTACGGTCATGTTATAGCAAACTGATTCAAGAAGCCCATGGAAGCGAAATCAGGGGGTACAAATAAAGGAAAACAACAGACTACAAAGGCAGGCAGAGATGCTGGAGGAAGTCAGATGAGAGAAGCGTACAAGAGTAGATAGCCAGAAGGATAAACCTAGCAATAGGACAGGACCATGTAAACATAAGGTTTCCATCACACCCACTGTGGTGTTGAGTGATCCAACGCTATAGGCACACAAGGAGCACATGGTCACTTATGCAATGATTTGTAAATTCATGGGGTTCTGGCCAACAGAGAAGGCACTACATGCATGGATAAAGAACCATTGGAAACCCAAGGGAGAAATAGAGCTACACCTTGGATCCAAGGGTTTCTTCACAGTTGTGTTTACGAACCTAATGGATAAAGACTAGGTGTTTGAAGGAGGTCCTTACTTCTATGTGGTTGCTGGACTCTATATGAGCCCATGGGTAATGAACTTTGTTCTGGAGTGAGAAACATTTACATCGGTGCTAGTGTGGGTGAGACTATATTCCCTACCTCTAGATTACTGGCTACGAGAATTGTTAAAAACCATAGGTAATAAACTAGGGCATTTTTTAAAAATATCATAATCCACTCTACGAGGAAAATATATTATTTGCCAGAATATGTGTGGAAATGCTTTCTGGAGATTTTCCGGATGAAATAATTTTAGAAGTATATGATGAAGAATGGGTATAGGTGGTGGACTATGAGCATGTACCCTTCAAGTGTAGCAAGTGCCATGAACACGGGCACCTCTTTAGAGACTGCCCCTTAAGCAAAATGGAGGGTGGCATAAAAGCAACCTCACGTAAAGCGACTTAAAGGTTTACCAAGGTGGGGGACAGAGGAAAAGGAGGGATAAAAAATAATAAAGAATATCTATGAGGAAAAACATCCTAGTCATAATAGGTTCAAGATATTAGAAGAAGAAGAAGGGGATGAAGGAACGAATCAAGTAACTCAGAACAATCAGCTAGAGAAGGAAAATGATGAGAGAATGGAGGATAGACCTGTTAAAAGCCAGCAAAGCGAGGATCAGCCAAGCTATGGGACTTTATAGGGAGCACGAGATGACCCCAAGCAAAGTCGGTATAGAGGATCATGAACTGCAGGACATACTGGAAAGGGAGCATCTCGATCTAGAAAAGTTCCTAGAGGAAGGAACAACCGAAGGAGTGGATTCACTACCTAAGGATGAATTTAACAGAGTGCAACAACTCTTCCTCTGGAGAACGCGGGGAAGGGGAGCAGGAATCAAAAGGAACTATGATATTCAGGACAATGAAGGGGTTAAAACTATGGAGGCTACATGGTAACGAACGGCCAAGAATCAAGGAAGGAAAAGAGGAAGAAAAAAAATTGAGTTGTTGATTGAATGTGTAAAACTCATGATCAACTCAGGTAAGATGAAAGACCTAGCTAGTGACTCCTTTACAAATACTTCTTAATGAAGCTTACAACATGGAATATTAGGGATCTAGGAAGCAAAAGGAAACAAATAAATCTCAGCAATAGAATGAAAGTATAAAAACCTAATATGATATTTATTCAAGAAACAAAATGTTCAATAGAAAAAATAAGAGAAAAACATAGCAAATGGTTTATTAAATATGAATATCTAGAAGTTAAAGTAGATAAAACAGTAGGAGGAATTCTCTCACTTTGGATCCCTCAGAAAATAGGAATCCTAGATGTTGAAGCATCTAGGAACTATTTATCAATGGTCATCCAACCTTTGGGGGACAAGGATTATTATTTGATTACAAATGTTTATGGCTCTTTAACATGATTAGGTCCCTATCAGAAAAAAGGTGGAACTAGACCACTAGGCAGAGATTCCATAGCATTTCAGAAATTCATAAACAACATGAGGCTAGTAGATACAAAGACAAGTAATGGTATCTTCACCTGGAACAATAAAAGGGGAGGTGAAACCAGCCAAGGGATGGACATATCCTCCACCACTCTTGGATGACGAGGAGGAAGAATATGTGGAACATGTCACTCCCACCGAGACCAATCAGATGAACAAAGAACCAAAAGTGGAAGACATAAATCCATAAGAACCTATAGACTTATAGTCAATAAAGATACCAGAATCAATGGATATCAGCGGATCTAAATGTAAATACATATCAGACACATTGGAATCTGATAAAGACAACCCCCAACCTATGTCTGACACAACGCTAGCACTTATATCTCCAATATAGACTTAGTGGGGGTGGAGAAAGGTTGAGAAGAAAAAGGGGCCGAAAAGCTTGACTTTTGCCCCATCTATACATTTGTTTCTTGTTTCTTTTCATGATCTTTGATTAGCAACTATATTGTTGATGCAATGCGCCATAGCATCTATAACATGTAATTTTTTTTAATTAATAAAATTACAATTTTTCCTTCGAAAAAAAAAATAAAAGGGGAGGAGAGTCTCAAGTGGCCTCAAAACTTGACAAATTTATTATCTCATGGGAACTCATCCTTACAGGCCCTGACTTGTCAGCTACAGTACTCCCTTTTGGTGGCTCAGATCACTAGCTTGTTCAACTTGAAGTGTCCTTTATAGCAACTCCAAGAAACAAACCTTTCAAGTTTGAAAACATTTGTCTTACCCATCCTGACTCTATCAGCAATATTGAAAAACGATGCACAGAGGATATGCAAGTCTAGGGCATAAAAATTTTCCTCCTACATAAAATATTGAATCACATCAAACCTAGGCTTAAATATTGGTATAAGAATGAGTTTGGAAACATTTTTGAATTCAAAAATACAGTTGAACAGAAGCTACAAGAAATTAGCCAAAATCCTCATACAGATGGCTTCAACGAGGAGATAAAGGAACAAGTTGACCATAATCAACGAGAATAGGAAGGATTATGAAAACAAGACAAAATATTTAGGAAACAAAAATCAAGGGTACTACGGTTAAAGGAAGGAGAAAAAAATACTTGGTTTTTTCACAAAGTCACCATGGCTCACAAGTCTCATAACAGGATTTCAAAAATCAAAGATTCTCAAGGAAATCAACTCAATACCCACAAAGAAATATAAGTTGTGTTGGTTCACATTTCCAACGCATAGCTGAGGAACCTCTTTTAGATAGATCTCAATTCATCAATGAATTTACAAAGCACAATCCTAAGCCTATGACAAGAGAAGACAACTATAATCTAAACAGAACAATGAATGAGGAGGTCAGCAGAGTCATCAAAGAGATGAAAAAAGGAAAAGTGCTAGGTCCAGATGGCTTCAATGTTGACTTCTTTGAAGCATGTTGGGGAATAGTCAAGCACGATGTCATTGATGTGGTGGAGGACTCAAGGAAAAACAAAATGGTCTTGAAGGCGCTCGATACCTCTTTCATATCCTTGATTCCAAAATAGGTTAGTGCTATGCCACTAGACAGAGTTAAACCAATAGCATTATGCAATGTGGTGTACAAAATTATTTCCAAAATAATTGACAACAGGCTTAAGCCCCTTCTTCCAAATCTCGTGTCCGAGGAGCAAACTAGATATGTGGAAGGTAGGAAAATTCTCAACAATATCATTCAAGCTCACGAGGTGGTTCACTCACTTAAGAACAATAGGTAGGGAGCAATGATTATACAACTTGACATAGAAAAGGATTATGATAAGCTAAGTTGGGCTTACATCAGGGAAGTTCTAATAGCTTTTGGCTTCGACCATAACTGGATAAGATGGGTAATGGCCGTTGTAACTACCTCCACTTTCTCAATCCTATGTAATGGTTCACCATCCACAACCTTCAAACCCTCGAGAGGTCTCAGACAAGGAGATCCACTCTCACCCTTCCTCTTTATTATCATGATGGAAGGGCTTGGAAATGCTATCAGATTTTCCAAAGTAGAATGTCAAATCTAGGGTCTCAAACTTACCATGAATGGAGAGCCTTTCACCAATCAACAATTTGTGGATGATACCATGCTACAGGGTATTCCCATGGTCAAGGAAGCTCTAGCATAAAAACAAATCTTGAGTGAATTCACAAAGGCTACGGTTACATAGGTAAGCCTGCACAAATCAAAGTTCTTATTTTTTAATAATAACATCGCTATTTAGAGACATATTTCTAGAATTCTAAGCTTTCAGGGAGATATACTACCCTCCAAATATTTGGGAGTATCTCTAAAAGACAAACCTATAAGAAAGGAAATTTTGGGAGCTTGTGACAAATAAGCTCCAAGAAAAAATTCAAAAATGGACAAACAGATCTTTGAATTTAGTAGGATGACTAGTGCTCACGAAAGTTGTCCTTCAAAAATTTCTTGTCTTTATGTTTTCATCCCTTCCAGCTCCTAAAGGAGTTACACAACAATGCAGAAATATCCAAAGGGCTTTTCTTTGGGGAAAAGGGGAAGAGAAAAAAAAAGCACATTGGTAGCGTGGGAAAAGATCTATAAACCTAAGACACATGGAGGTTTAGGACTTGATGGCCCTGAAATACTTAACAAAGTCTTGGGGGAAAAGCTATGGTGGAGATGGCGAAAAGATTTGGCTTCAACTTGGGCTAAGATTTGGAAACAAAAATATGCAAATAATTGGCAAGAAATGGATCACATTAGAATGTCTGGTCTCATCAAAGGCTCCCACATCTGGAACAAGGCTTGGGAGAATAGAGCCATTGTTTAGAAACACAGTTTCTGGGAAATAAAGGTTGGCAACCTTGCTTGGTTTTGGGAAGATAATTGGAAAGAGGAACCTAAATTGGTAAGAGAATGATTCACCAATCTCAAGAGTGATACTGACAACAAAGGGCTACTCAGGGTTAATGACTTCTGGGATTAGGAAAGAAGTGAGGGAAAATGGAGAATATGGAAGAACCTGGTATACAGCGATGACTCCCTATTGAAGGCACGGGAAGAAGATTTAACAACCATCTTGGAACAGAGAAAGATTCTAACATCAATTGATTCAGACCAACTGAGATCGGACAATAACAATGAAGATAACTTCAACCTCAAAGAGGCCAAGCGCATAGCCCTTAGACTTTATCATCCAAACCCTGATTGGATATGGAAGGACCCATGGTAGAACCAAAGTTGGATGTAAATTAAACTATTCATGTGTTTAGTGCAACATTAAAAAATTTTGACCTGGGAAAACCTTAGGAAAAAAGGGGTATACGACCCATCTAGATGCGAGCTATGTGAATTACAAGAAGAAACTATGGATCACCTACTCAATTTCTGCTCGTTCACATCCACCCTGTGGAGCTGGGTAGCTACAATATTCATACAAATGGACAGGGATAGGGGCAACATCACCAGTACTTTGAAGAAGTGGAGAAAAATTTATTTGACAATGAAATAATCAACAAAGCTTGGTCTTTAATTTCGGGCTTTCTAACCTGGGATGTTTGGAAAGAACGCAACAACAGTGTATTCAAGAATAGGAAAGGTTCTCCCGAGAACATCATGGCTCAGATTTTAAGACAGCTCAATGAGACAGTACGGACCCTCATTAAAAACCCCCATGAGGAACAACAAAATGATTTAGATGTGTAGATAGTATGGCATTTGGGTCTTTAGGGACTTGTCCCTCATGGAAAAAACATGAATGTAAGTCATATATTAACTGATAAGGATTTATGGAACCCTCCCCTTAGGGTTTTATGAAATGTAATATAGATGGGGCCTCAAAAGGAAACCCATGTATGGTAGGGTATGGAGGAGTAATAAGAGATGAAAATGGTTTCATAAAAACCATCTTTCATAGTCATTTGGGAAAAGCCACTAACAATATGGCAAAGCTCATGGCCCTTGATCAATGCCTTGAAATCCTGAGGGACTTAAATCTTCATAATACCATAATTAAATCTAATTCTAAATTGATTATTAACCCAGTCAAGTAAAATTCCTATGGCTCAGCTCCAAATAAAGACTCGAGACATTGGCGGCTTCTGCAAGTTTATCAACGGATTCAATCCCACTTGAAAAACATGAGAACCACTAGTTTTACTCATGTGCATCTAACAACCAACAAAGTAGCAAAAATTTTAGCCAATGAAGGCATTCTCTGTGGTAAGAGCAATAAAATATTGTGATTGGAAGGAGATCCCCCTATGTAGATTGATGGAAGACTGTCTCAAACAGGCGTAAATGCACAAGGAATTCTATCTAAGCAGGGAAAATTAGAAGGTTGTAGACTAGACGAAACAGGGGAATTTGGAGCTCTATGGTAAAGTAATGCATGAAATTATGTGGACAAGATTTCGAGTCTTCCAGTGGGAATCTCTACCCAGAACTCTACAAACCCAAATTTATTGAGCAAGATTCAATTTAAGAACAAGTCATTTTATAAAAACAAAATTCTCTAAAATTCACCTTTGAATTAGCTCTACACTTGGTTAATTTACTGGTATTTTGATAGATTTGAGGTGATCCTAGCGATTTCGCATGGCAAATTGCAAGCAGGATACTAGGCCAAATGGACTCGAAATTAACATAAATGATGGCTTTATTTGACTTCAGGTTCGGGCGAAATGTTAATTACTGTGCTTGTTAATCGATAAGGTAAGGATTGGTGGATTTCGAGCAGATAACTTGCTCGAGGGTTAGCCCCCCAGGCGGACCCGAATTCATTTTAGGGCAATATCTATTTCCTCATTGGGTCTGTTTGAAAGCTTAAGGAATGCGCTTGTTAACTTTCCGATATTGATCCTTCTGTGTCTGATCTCTGGAGGAAGATCAAACAGTCTTGACCAGTGATTGAATTTTGTAGGTCAGTTTATTATTTTTTGTGGGCCTATGGCCTGGAGTGGGGACGTTTGGCTCTACGCCCAAGGATGTGAGGCTCGCCAACGTTTGGCCCACGTATCCTTTGGGTTTTTATGTACTTTATGGATTTTGTTTTTACGTTATAATGTAAAATAAGGGCCAACTCTTACATTAGCAAAAATATATAAAAAAGTTTCTTTACCATGGATAAATGAAGAAGGTGTGTCCATGAGACAGGAATAGACACCAAAGTGTAGAGAGAACTAGAAAAATCAATAGAAAATAAAATATATCACAGTATGTCTCCAGGAGGACTACATTACAAATGAGAATAATATGATTTTCTAGCAGAAATAGCCAAAACCGCAACCAACTTTGAAAGTTGAGGTTGCATGCCCCATATGAAAATCGATGCTGCAAGCCATAGAAAACAAGATATAGAATTCTTATATCTTCACACAGAATATTATACATAGGAAAAAACCCTGAGGTAAATTTAAACTGGAAATCCTCTTCCAATGCATCATTCAGTTCAAATTTGATACCCTTGCACTTAGTGTCACCAAGTACATAATCAATAACAACCCTTGTAGGGAGGTACCTGAAGTACTCACCTGGAACAGAGGAGAAACATTGCTAACAATGTCGAAATTAAACTGGAGCTCAATCAACAGTATCAATGGGGGAATAAAAATAATACCTGCATAGTGTAAATAGTAAAGCTAAGAGAATCTGATTGGGATTAGGTTTTTGAAAGGAGGATGTAAACCCAAAAGGTGACAAAACAAAGACAATATACCTATCAATTGGGTGAAATTGGGTTTTCCCTACACTTGTAAGCCAAAAATGAAAAACCAGGAAACCCAACCAGAGAAATTAGAAGAGAATGTAAGCTGACAAGGGAATATGATGTTCGTATTCAAAACCATTACCAAAATATGGACTTTCACCTAAGACTCATAATGAAAAATAGATCACCATGGAGTGTTCCGAATCTAGCTTTCGACTTAGGAGTCGGAGAGGCCAGTATTTGTTCATATAACATATCCCTATAATAAAACTAGAAAAAATTAGATCCATTTAAGAAAAAAAACAACAACGCCAAATGTTAGACAAAAATTGTATGAGGAATGAATCATCGTAATGGGTGGGAAATCCCTTAATCTATCACCAAAAAACATATTTACATATTACCTGAGAGACTATGGTTCCGAGGGGAAACCTACAAAGAGTTCACTGATTGGATGTTTACCTTTTTCCAAATTTCTACACAATTGAAGGAATCTTATAAGAAGATGAAGATTTGATTAAAAAACACAGCAATTCAGCGAAACAACAGACTAGATAAAGTGAAAAGATGTAAAGATAAATTAACTTTATCATATTGAAAACCGTTACTTGAAATGAAAAAGAAGATTCCATCGGAATATGTAACCCTTGCACTATCGAATAAAGAACTAGGCTACCAACGACTAGTGAGAATACAATGCCATAGATAGTGAAAATTAATGAACCAGTATAAGAATTAGAAACAAAGTGTCTTAAGAAAATTGATGGACATTTTTTGAAGATGCCTCATACGTTTCGTGTCATGAAAATACCCTGAACATCTATGTATAATAAGGTAAAGAAACATGTCGAGTTAGAGGGAGGTGAAATTTTCATTGCCTCCATCAACTCGGTATGTCATCGAGAAGGTGTGTATCTCGAGGCAATTCCAGAAAAGCATTACAGGGATAGTATACATGGAAGGAATCATGGGAAAGTGGCACAATGTTCATAGGTTCATTGTATTGAGGGGTCAGGTTTAAGCCAACGTATCTCAACCTTTATTATCTACAGTGCATTGCCACCGTTAGAAATGACAAGTGATCACATGCACTCCTGTGAAGAATGCAAGTGCGGCAACAGTAGAATGGACCTTCAAAGTTTAGGGTGGATCACATCAAATAACACCAAAGGAAATGCACAGATATTATAATATCACATAGCTCATAAGTCTAGGATCCGTGGAGCTTGATTGAAATGCCAAAAAATAATTAATAACATTATCCTCTCTACAAGGTGGCACCCAACACATAAACAGGCACAATTTAAAAATAAATGAATACCACACAATCCTACTAGTCAAATGTTACACCGAACCCAACAAAGCTTAATGGAGATTAGGAATTGATTTAGATATCATAAAAACACAAATTAATTCCTGAGTACCACGATTTTAGCACATTGTGGAAAGTACATGGATAATTCAAACAAGTAACATACTTTATAAATGTTTAAGGATTTTTACATTAGAAAAATAAACTACAAACAGTCAACATCAAGCCACAAAACGTTATATTAGGGTGAAGGTCTAAAGATAGTTTAAATGTGAGCAGCGATAGGTAAGGGCATGTTCTTACTAATTTACACACATAGTGTGACATAGATGTAAAGTTCAACAAACTTATAGTAGAGTTCGATAGAGAGCCTTGCTTATACCCCTATTCTATAGTTTTTCCAAAATGATAATCCAAGATATACCACACTTACAGCAAAGGTAAGTACTGAATAAAAATACATGTATTAATATGATATAAATTCGAAAAGTAGAACTCATGCACTACTTGGGTAGAAAATACAACATATGAGTGTGTGAATGGGTATGAGAATTGCACCTTCATAGAATTTAGGCATTGATTGGAACGTTAGTGCATGGTAAAGTCCATAAAGATAATACGTCATAAGTTATTATATAGCTACTAAGAAGTGCATTTAAATCACAACTCAACAAATGGAAAAATTATGACATTGCAAGCATTACTAGCATATAAACTTTAACTAGTTAAATAGGTGATTCCCCTACAGTTAAATAGGTGATTCCCCTACACATATTCATTGTGTAGATGGGACATAAAACTAAAGGAATATTCTAAGGGTGAGGAAGGTGAAGGTAATTCTCTAGGAACCAAATAAGAAAAAAAATATTGGTTGTTACTGTATGAATAGAGATGTGACATTCTCTTTAACATGTTTTGTTTTCATTCAAAAACCTGAGAATAATTTATTGTTAAAATGCCTGAGAAGAATTAAAAATCAATTTGAAAAAAGGGGCCAAATTATTTGTTGAGGATGTAAATATTGTTTGAGACCCAAATTATTTTATAAGGCCAAGGGAAAATAATTATGAAAAGGAGTCAAATAATCTTGGGACAAAGAAATTATGACCCAATATTTATTTGTGAAGGTTGTGAGTGTTGGATGTTATAAATTTAACCTTCACTTGATTGAAACTTTCCATTTTTGGGTCTGTGGAGACCATCATATATTGAGAGTTGGGACGAAGAAATCAAATTGGTCTCAGGTTGAGATTATCTCTTTATTTGTTGGGTACAAGTTCTTATCTATTATTGACGCTGAGTATCCATCTATATCTCAGACCTAGAGATTGAATCCAATTATTGTGTGGAAGATCGATTACTCCTTTATGAAGCCATGATGTGTTGTTAGGTACTCTTTGATGTGAGACGAAGCTAGCCTGTGTCGAACTAATTATATTCATCCTATGGTTACCATGTGATCTGTTCTAGTAATTGAAGTATGAGTTCCAAATGAGAATCAAATAATTCGGTTAATTGTGCATCCACAACTTGAGTTAAGCTTATCTTTATGGCATTGTTGTAGTTGTGACAGAGGTTGAAATATGGAGGAATAATAGGTTGAACCGAATAGGATTTTAATTGTAGAAGTGTAATAAAAATTAGAATTCTATTGAAGTAACAATGGTGTATGAGGGTAGAAAGTTATCTCTCTCCTAAAGGAAGATGAATTCTATGTGGGATCTACAGGGTATAAAATCCAAAATTAATGTGCCAAAAGGGAGTTGAAATTGTCATTCAAGGAGGATGTGGGTAGAGTATTTTATTTTCTGAACCAATATAAATAAATCAGATCACATTTCACTCACCATCTAGAGATAAAAGATTTCCTAGAATTTTCACTAATTCTTACAAGTCGAGTTAGTCATTTTCTCTGCTATTTTCTCGACTAGGAGAGTGGGGTATTAAGAAAAGTTTTCATGTCCAAGTGATAATGAATAATCAGGCCAAACCATTCCAGTATATATCTGGTGTTGATGTTCTCTACAAACTAAATTTGAATGTATTCCAAAGAGAAAAGAGAGGATTATGCTAACATGTGTTTGATAGAACCTTTGAATTAGTTTTCCTTCATTCTTAGTTTATCATGACTTATATTGCTAGAGAATGAATCAATGTCAACTTAAGGTTTTCAATTTCTGTAGTAAAGTGAAAGGCTTTCACTCTTGGCATACTTATTAATCCATTAGTCACACATCTCGAGCTTGATGTTATGTCTCTATTCGAGTTACCATTACTATTATGTATTTCTTAAATATCATATTGTGTTTGTGAATCATATGATGAACTATTCGAAATTTTGGTTTCTATGCCATTATATGTTTTAGAGAATGCACATACAATAGACCATGTACCCACTTATTATGTGAACTGAAACTCAATGCAATAGTTTAATTCCTTTTTCAGGATTTTGAAGATATATAAAGAACACCTTATTATTACCATAGCATATCTTCTACAGTCATTATGCAAATTCGCACAGAGAAAGTATGTATTTATGGGAAAAATAGAAACTAGATGTGGTAAATATGAAAGTAAATAGTAAACATATATATTCCAAAATCAGGTCTATGTATAAGAAGAATGAAATTCCAGGAGGGGATATTTCAATTCATAAGGTGTGTATCATTTATCTTTGAATTCATTTTATGAAGTGTTTGGCACAGATAGATATTTGTACATAGTTGTCCAGGTAAAGTTGCCTATAGTAGTGTGTATAGAGCATCTCTTCTATACAATGTTTCCTATAGCAATATGATACTATTAGAAATGGTATATTCATAGGAATGATTTACATTTGCACCTTCAAATCAACTTTAGGGGTGTCCACTTGTTCCTTCATTGTAAGATGGTCTATATCTTCTATCCCTTGGTTAATGTGTAAGAAGAGGTATGTGATATTTTTTTAATCAAGTCTTCAATGAGTCAGAGTCTTGAGTTTTCATGATTATCCCTAATCATTGTATTGTTATGTTGTAAGTTGGGAGAGTGATAGTCAAAACAACTTGATGTAAAAAATGGATGAAACATTCATCAACTCCCTTACTAAAATAACAATAGAAATTAATAGATCCCTTTGCAAGGGAATACTTTCTATGCTAAAACAAGAGCATCCATAAGAAGAACATGATTTGGGACCCAAAATTGTTGCACTTGCAACAAATTTGTGATACATGGGTGTTACAGTAAAATCCATTTTCAAATTAGAAAATAATTCTTCACTCCTCTCCAAGGTGGATCAATTAGATTGGAAGAGTTAGATTTGGGATTTAAAACTAGTATTTGAAGAACCCTTGTATAGGATTCAAACTTCCACTTCCCTCATGTCTCATTAGTATCATGATGTTGACTTCACATATACCCCCTTATAGTGATGGAATTATGAGGAGAGCCTTCAAATTTACAATGGAGACCTTTTATGATTTGGATAAAATTGAGGGCACTACCTTTTAGAAGACGTTATATATTGTAGATGTCATGTCCTTGGTTAGACCTCATGAATTCATGTTTGAGTGTGAGTTTGATGACTTGATGTTGGAGATGTTCCAATGCTTATTCAATATTAGGAAACATGATTATGACGTAGTCATAACACACATGCAATCCCTTTTGTCCCCATGTATAGGAGGCCATGATGCCATTTATAGGAAGTAGAAATCTAGATTGTTGGCCATTTAGAGGAGAGACAAATTGGTCTCACCTGTCGGTTAAGAAAAACAATTGGTATACTAATGCGATAATTGACCCAAGAGGATTTACAAGGGATTAGTGGTGACAACCCACACAAAAAAAATATATATATATATTTGAGGAAGGGTATTTACTTAATTTACAAGGAATCTTGGGGATCTAACCACTCATGATTGAGCAATGCAAAAGAGATGGGAGAGTTGGAGTAGCATGAAATTCCTTCTGACTTATAATACAAGGACTATTCTTTGGATGAGTCCATAGATTCATTTGAGGATGCCTCTGAGGAGAATGGGAAGTTATGAGGATTTCTTGATAGCAAGTTGGATATATATTGCAGTGTGTATGGTGAGTAGTTAGTGGATCCTATGGGAGACATTCAAGTAAATGAGTTACTAGTGAGGATTCAACATCAATAGAAAATGGTGGGGCATGAGTCATATTAGGAGGATGATATGCATAGTATGCATGATTGGCCATTTTTGGAGAGCCACTTTGTGACCCATGATCAACGCATGCCGAGGGAGGATGAGCAACAGTCCATTAGCCTAACCATTGGCAAGAAGCATAGAGGTGTATAGGTAACTAGTGAGGTGGTATTATTTATAGACACTTGTCATCATGAGGTGTTAGATCTTGACATCATACTTCAATAGAAGGTTAGTCGACCAAAGGAGCTTGGATTTTCCAGTCAGATGAGGGAGGATATTTTTGAGATGTTGATGCATCTATATTTGGGCCTACCCTATCATGAGGTGTAGTTAGACATGCTAGAAGTTGACAAAGTTGAAGTAGTTTAAGGGAGAAGCTCCCTCCTGGGGTACATAGATAGGGCTTGCAAGAAAACTTTCCCACTTAGACCCCTTATAGGAAGTGGGGTAGGATTTCTTAGACAAATCCAACTATGGGACCAAAAACAGTAGCATGATTTAAGCATGAACCAATGAAAACATAATAGTCGTGTTCCATACATAGGTGTTCATGCATTTGATTTTTTTCACAAGAAATATTGGTGGAATATCATGAGTTGGTATCATATTGATGGTGCATCAATTTTAGAGAAGAGAATAGTACTTCAGGAGACCTTATATGTTTGGGATACTACATGATTCAGTTGGCAGCAGGGTGTAGGTTTTCCACTCATCAAAATTTGAGCACAACATCAACATGATAGGATTGGACTTAGTTTATTCCTAGGGTTTGATTTGAGAGAGGTGATGAGTTGGTATTTGTTTGGTGGAGCAATGTTTATGAACAAAGAAAAGGAAAATATAGAGCCATGGGGTGTGTGCAATGATGATTGTTCATGGGTGTTTTTGGATCTAGTGGGATCCATAAATGACTAATTGAGTCAAAAAAATTTTTGGGATGCAGATATTGAGGGATTCATTCATGTTTGGTTAGCATGGAGGCATGTCATGGACCAATGATTCATATGGGATGTTGGTATCAGTTTTCATATTCCTCTATAGTAGACCGATATGGATTTCTTGAGGGCAAGAAGTATTGG
>APFE031542579.1:0-106945 GCA_000404065.3 Pinus taeda
GAAAGGGCAAAGTGTACAAGGGTATACTCAAGAATTTAGAAAGAGAGCATTGATGTTGGGTATCTCATTAGACTCACCAGAGACTCTTTTGAAGTACATTGGTGGTCTACACAGCAACATGAGGCATACCATACTCATTTTTAATCCCACTAGTATAGATGAAGTATTTGTACAAGCTACTCATCTAGAAGCTAGAGGAAAGAATGGAAATCTAGAAGTTGGGGGACCATCCCAACCCACTATAAGCAAGAGCAAGGAGAAAAGAAAGCAGAAGTGGAAAGCAAGGAAGGTTAACACTGCACAGATAGGAAAAGCTTCATGCACTCACTGTAAAATGGAGGGGAATGATGATGAGCACTGTTGGATTCTGCATCCAGAGCTGAGACCTAAGAAGTTCGAGGGCAAGAAGAAGAAGACTGCTGCAGCTATTCAGAAAGATTTGGGGTCAGACTCAGGAGATGAAACAATCATTATAGCCACTGGTATAAAAGGTAAGAATTCTGAAGCATCTACTAGTAATTATGCTCAATCTGTTATTGATGAAGAACATGAGAGAAAAATACATGAGCTTTTCCATATTCAAGTTGTTTCCAAAAATAAAAAGATTGATACTTTGTTTGATAGTGGCTCACAAGTGAATCTAATTTCTGAAGAAATTGTAAAGAAATTTGGATTAACAACTACACCTCATAAGAAACCATACCCATTAGGATGGTTGAATGATAAAGCACAACTACAAGTGACTAGACAGTGCAAACTCAAGTTTTCTTTTGGGTCAGCCTTTGTAGATGAGGTTGAGTTAGATGTAATTCCTTTGGATATATGTGGAATTGTTTTAGGAAGTCCTTACTTGTATGATAGAAAGGCTATTTTCTATAGAGCTAAGAACAAGTTTCTACTTGTTAAAGATGAAATCGAATACTTTGTAAGAGCTCATAAGCTCAAGAATAATTATACTCTCATAAATTCAGGACAGATGAAAAGAATGATAAATTCATGCAAACAGTTTCTACTAATGGTTGTAAAGGAAAAAAACACCTGATAAAACCAATGCATTTGAGGGCTATAATGCTGATCAACAAGCTGATATAGAAAAGATTGTTTCAGAGAATGATGCCTTGTTTCAAGAACCTAAAGGTCAGCCACCCACAAAGGGAGTAGTACATGATATTATTTTGCAACAAGATGTTCCATTGCCTAACATTGGGATGTACAGGTTATCTACTCTAGAGAATGTTGAAATCAAGAGACAGGTGCAGGAGTTGCTCGAGAAAGGGTTCATCAGGCCTAGCACATCACCATGTGGGGCACCAATTGTCTTGGTGAGAAAGAAAGATGACTCGTGGAGAATGTGCATTGACTACCGAGCACTAAATAAGATAACAATAAAAAATCGTTATCCTCTTCCTCGCATAGACGATCTTTTAGATCAATTGAAGGAAGTTGTTTATTTCACCAAGTTGGATTTGCACAGTGGATACCATCAGGTCAGGGTTGCAGAACAAGATGCATGGAAGACTGCTTTCAAAACAAAGCAGGGATTGTATGAATGGCTAGTTATGCCTTTTGGCCTAACTAATGCTCCTGCTACTTTCATGAGATTAATGAATAATGTACTCAAACCTTTTCTTGATGATTTTTTTATTGTATATCTCGATGACATTCTGATTTTTAGTAAAACATGGGAAGAACATTTAAAGCATGTTACGCAAACATTAGATGTTTTGAAAAGAGAAAAACTTTATGTTAAACTCTCCAAATGTGAATTTGACTAAACCTCTCTAAATTATTTGGATCACATAGTAGGGGGAGGTGAATTGAAAATAGATCCCTATAAAGTGGCAGCCATTATAAACTAGCCTAAACCCAAGTCTGCTACAGAAGTGAGAAGCTTCTTAGGAGCAACACAGTATTGGGGGAAGTTCATTTCAAATTTTTCCTCAATTGCAGCTCCCTTACATGCTTTGACAGGATTGAACAAGGTGTTTCAGTGGGGAGGCAAACAGCAGAAAGCCTTCGACACCTTAAAAGAAAAAATTAGTACAACACCTGTACTAGCACTGCCAGACCTACAAAGACCATTTGAGATCCAAACTGATGCTAGTGACTATGCCATGGGAGTAGTGTTGACACAACATGGTAAACCCATATGTTACCATTCTGAGACTTTTAATTCTGCAGTAGTTAACTATACTACATATGATAAAGAATTGTATGCATTAGTCCAAAGTGTGAAAAAGTGGAAACATTACTTAATGGGCAAAGAAACGGTAATACATACTGATCATCAGCCACTTCAATGCCTACACTCCCAAACTAAATTGCAGCAATCAAGACATTATAGATGGATGGATTTTCTACAATAATTTCATTTAGTCATCAGATATAAAAAGGGCATACATAACAAGGTTGCAAACATGCTATCTAGACCGATTATAAATGCATCTACCATACTTAAGCATCATTCTATGCTGCATGAAAGCTACATAGAACACTATGCTCAGGACATGGACTTTAAGGATGTATATGCAACTTTGAGTCAAGGCAAAAGAGTAGAAGAATTGGACTATCATGTGAAGGACCGACTCTTATATCATTGTGGGAAACTCTGCATTCCACAAACTGAGCGAGTAAAGATAATTAGGGAAGCACACACTTCTATGATATCAGGTCACTTTGGGGTAAGTAAAACAATTGCATAGCTGCAAAGGTTCTTCTATTGGCTGAAAATGAGTGAGACAATTTCTAGATATGTAAAGGGGTGCGTTATGTGTGCTAAAAGCAAGCCCAACAACAGACAATTAGGCTTGTACACTCCATTGCCAGTTCCTTCTCACCCTTGGGAAAGCATTTCCATGGATTTTGTTGGGGGACTGCCTAAATCTAGGAAAGGTCATGATTATCTATATGTTGTTGTTGATAGGTTCAGCAAAATGTGTATTTTGATACCCTGTAGTAAACAGATTACAACTGAACAAACTGCAAAATTGTTCTTTGAACATGTATGGGTTCATTTTGGATTACCCACTTCTATTGTATCTGATCAAGACACTCGATTTGTGGGAAGGTTTTGGTCTAGTCTGTGGGAACTAATGGACACCAAATTAAAGAAAAGAACAACTTTTCATCCACAAACAGATGGCCAGACAGAAGTAGTTAACAGGACAGTGATCGCGTTACTGAGAGGATATTGCAGCATCCTAAGCTTTGGGATGAGCACTTGTGCTATGTGCAACATGCTTACAATAGAGCCAAACACTCTTCTACACAGAGATCTCCTTTTGAGACCTGTTTTGGCTTCATACCAAGGTCTCCCTTGGTAAAAATACCATGGTTGAAAGACACAGTGATGTGGACAAGGCAACTAGGTTGATTGAACAGATCCAGGAGATCCGCTAGGCTGTACAGGAACAACTGGAAAAGAGCCAAGCCAAGTACAAGTATAGGCATGATAAGCATCAGATGGAGCATAGTTTTCAAGTTGGAGACCAAGTCTGGATGTATATCAGCAAGGACAGAATGCAAGGTGAAGGCAAAAAGCTAAAACCTATCAGGTATGGACCCTTTAGGATAATTGAGAAGATTGGTGAGAATGCTTTTCGCCTTGATCTACCAACTTGCATGCACATCTACTCAGTCGTGAACGCAGATTGCTTGAGCTTGTTTGAACCTTCAATGATTGAGGACCCTGAAGAGCAGAGTCAATTACCTTCTGTTGATGACCTGCTACTTGAATATCTTAATGAGTTATGGGAAGACACAGTGTTGGATAGGAAGGTAAGGATGACGTGCAGTGGATAGGTGGAATACCTTAGGATTGGGCTTAAAGGTTCGAAGCCGAGCAGTGCGAAGTGGATTGGGATTGGGCAAGTGAGACAACAATTTCCTCACTTAGTCGATGCTTGAAGAAAACCAACTTTTGGTGGTCCAAAATCTTTTTCAGTAGGGAAGCTGTGATCCAAATTGGATCCATGAACGACTGTCAAAGAACCTTGACTATATCAGGACGAAACAAATCTCTAATGAAATCCAAAAACAACATCGAAGACACCTTGAACTAGTGGCCATGGCAGCCGGCATGGAACGATAAGGACCTTGGTCAAAGCACGCTGACCGAGGCCCATGGAGACTGCACAGGCAGCCAAAGTAGCCCCTGGGAGCCCCGGATCGGGAAAAGGAGGTGATTTTAGATGTGCGATTAGGCGCATCACTGGGTAAACAGGGCCGAAATGGAGGCCCTTAAGCCCTTGGTCATGTTGGGAGCCAGAAAACTGCGGGCGGAGAAACGAAAAGCGCTAAAGTACAAAGGCGGAACCCATGCCCTGGAAACCGATGGTTTTGATCGGGGTGCCCTTGAATGGTAAGAGGTTTTAGACAGGAGTGGAGCGATCCCATACACCGATCGACATGTGGTAGCAGAGGAGAGAGAAAACTGCTTTTGATCGCGCATTATCGGTCAAACAAGTCAACCACGCTCGGCATGCGTATGACGTCGAATCTTGAGGAGCCCAGATCAGACGACTGAGATTGTGCCTAATAGAAAGAAGCGGAAGCGACCGGGAATTAAGCCGTGCTCTAAAGGGATTTGGAATCTGTTTGACCGCCACGGTGGAGAAAGAACATATCCATGACATAACCGAAGAAATGAATCGATGAGTAGGCTGGTGTTGTTCCGATGAGGACACATGGCCACTCCCTGAGCATTCATGCTGATGCCAAACATGGAACTCCAAGCATAGTTGTGGAAGGAGAATCGGCGCAGGCGGAAGAGGAACCAAACAGGCATAGGGACCGAATGGCTCAAGCCATGAATAGAGACAGTCGAATAGAGAAGAGTGGATTGGGAACCCGAATTGGGGGGGGTCCAAGCAACCAAGAGAGGCAGTGAACAGTGAACCCTGAGAGGGGGACTGAACACAGAGAACAATAAAGCCAAGCAGAGGAGACAGAGGGCTGAGCTGACCACAGGCAGCATCAAGCACCAGAGAGCTTGAAGATTCAAGCCTTCCCATAGAGGAATCTGTCCAGACTGAGCATCACATTTGGCTCTTTCCACTATAGACCAAGGGTCACAGAGCTGGTAGGAAGAAAAAGAGTCTGTGAACTCTGAGTGGCTTGGGGAATCCAAGAACCACCCTGCCAAGCAAAATCCGCTTCCGGAGAACTCATATTGAGTCCCTGTATTGTACTTTCTATGCTGTAAGACACAATAAAACAAGGCCACCATTGAAGCTGGACTGGAGACGCAGCCCTGGAGAATAGGGTGAACTCCTTATTAAAAATTGTTTGTGTCTTTGTGTTGCTTACTGTATTTCTCTGTTGTCTTTCCACTTATTTTTTGTGTATTGGCAACCTGATCGATCCATTGTTTCAATAACACAGAACACACTTACACACCAGCACATGAGTCTGTAATACCTTTGGTTTAATAAATGTTTAACTGATGGCACTCATAGGGTGATTATCAGATCAGTACCTAGCACAATCATAGACAAGGGCACATCTGTTAGCATTTTGTGCTCAACTACTTAGCAAGCTTTAGGTTATCCTCAGCTTGTCCCCATCACCCAGAATCTATTAAATTTTAACGGGGGAACCAATCAAACATTAGGGATCCTTCCTAAGTTTCCCATTACTTTGGGAGGAAAAATTTTCTATCTCAATGTGATGTTTGTCTAAGGCCCTTTATATTTTAATCTACTCCTTGGATGTGGCTATATTTATGTCATGGGAGCTCTTGTCTCTTCTCTCTTTCGTGTGTTGTGTTTCCCACATAAAGGAATAATTGTGACCATTGATCAACTATCATTCATTGTTCCTCGTTTGACTTCTGATCAACCATCATCCCTAAATAGTTCTTATGTACAAGAGGTATCTTTCCTGCCACGGGTTAATTACGTGGCCACTTGTTCCATGCCCACATCTATTAATGATCTAGTAAGTGATGTAGTATCCCATGTATTGGGGGTATTGGAGCCTAATTTTTCCATTGGATCCCTGGACATGCATCTCTTCCATAGTGTTGTTCTCCCATTTGATGAGAACCTCTTGGAAGCCATGGCCTCTTTTGGTGTGTGATCAGGTGTTGGATCAGAGTTCCTTGTCTTGTGTCAAGCTCGTTAAAAAGTTAAACAAGGTGTCATGAGGATAATTCTTTTACTATGTCAACCCCGTTAACAAATGAAACAAGGACCATGAGGATAATTCTTTTACCATGTCAACCTCGTTAAAAAATGAGATAAGTTCCCATGAGGATAGTTCTTTTACTATGTCAACCTCATTAAAAAATGAAATAGATCTCCATGAGTAGAGTTCTTTTTCTCGTGTCCCCATTAACAAATGAAACAAGGACCATGAGGATAATTCTTTTACCATGTCAACCTCGTTAAAAAATGAGATAAGTTCCCATGAAGATAGTTATTTTACTATGTCAACCCCATTAAAAATTGAAATAGATCTCCATGAGCAGAGTTATTTTACTCATGTCAAGCTCGTTAAAAAACGAAACAAGGTGTCATGAGCATGGTTCTTTTCCTGTGTCAAGCTCGTTAAAAAATGAAACAAGGTGTCATGAGCATGGTTCTTTTCCTATGTCAAGCTCATTAAAAAATGAAACAAATCCCCTTCTAATTCGAGTCTTTGATTAGATCTCGTAAAATCCCAGTCGAGTCTTTCACTAGATCTCATAAGTAAACCTTCATTCCATCCACGTGTTAGTAACTAGTCATCTACTTAGGTGAATGAAATGAAGCTTGGGGGGCATGTACCTCGAATTCAGTCTTTATGCTGGGGGCATGAAAACTTATCTCAAGCATAGTTTATCTTTTTTTCAAGCTTGCGTAAAAATGAAACCAAACTCAAGCATAGTTTTTTTCTTTTTCAAGTTTGTGAAAAAATGAAACCATCTTCAAGTATACTCAAGGATAGTTTCCCATGTTTCGAGCTTGTGTAAAAATGAAACCATTCCCACTTTACATCTCGTGATTGTAATTTTTATCAGCCAATTTTTTCCAAATGAGTTTTGGTTTTTTCATTCCATCATCACCATCTCTTTGGTCGATCATACGCTTTCACTTGGTTGTTCTACCCTTCCCTAAGGAACATCTGCGAGTGGTCTTATTAGCCAACCTGTTGACCTTTACATGTTTTGAGAAGTTCCATCATGACCGGAACTAGTTGTTACCCTTTTATACCACTTGTTATTCCAAACAAAGTAATATTTCAACTCTTTTATAACTCTTGAAATATGAAAATATTTCCGAGAACTTGTCTTTTAGAACTTGTAAAAGTAAATGAAAAGATGTCTACTCAGTATAGACTAGCTACGAAAAAGGAATATCTTAGTCGAATATGGCTAGGAGTTTCTCTTGAGTATTCTAACTTTTCATATTTGAGAGATTATTTACGAAAAGGGACCTTTGGAGTTTTCTTTTCCGCCTCTTTTTCAAACTCTCTAAACATGAAAAAGATCCCAGGATACCCCTCCATCGGACTCGTAAAACTTAAACGACGCAGGACTTGTCACCATGACGAGACGAGTTTCTCCTTCCTAGGACATTAAAATTAGTAGAATGGATTCATCCGGAGGATGAAATTACATGACAAGCATATGTTATCCTCTTTAGGCTTGTGTAAACATAAATATGTACTCACTCGAAATAGTGGGGGAATAATGAAAGCGAACATCTCTTGTATTTTGTGTAAAGGAAACATGTCGCTCTTGAACATGACACTTATCTATTGCTCGTGTCAGGTTTGGGTTATCCTCACTACATTACTTGCCTTCTTGGGTTTTCTATGTCCATTTTTGCCTCTCATCTGATTATACCTTGTCATCATGACCTCTGATCTTATGTTGATTCACAAGTTGCCAAACTCCGGAGTCATGGCGTCGATATGTTCAATAGAAGTCCCATATATAGTTCTTTACCTCTTATACACTATTTGACCCTCTCTGCAACAATCCTGAATCACTCCTATCATTTTGAGATATCCTATGTTTTGTGTCGATGATGTGGGAAAATTTATGGCCTTCCTTCGACGAATCACTTCTTGTCGACTTCATATCATTATCCAAGAAGATTATTTAGAAACACCCTTTCAATACCTTGGAGCTTGCATGCCTCAATGGCAAGTTCTTCATATTCAACAACAAGTTTACATCATTGGCCTTTGACTGAATGATTCTACGGGTGTTTGACTTCAGTTTTATTATTCACACTCGTGGATTGTGCTGATTGTATCTTGAGAGCCATTATCATTATTAGTGGTTTCTCTCGTGTTTTTTAATGGTTTACATAATTGAATGGTAATCAGATGGTTTTCTATCATGTTCGACTTTGACACATCTATTCACAAGTTATAATTCGTACATTGATTGAGTCGAGACAAAGTACAGGACCCTGAACCCTGGATTCTGTCTGATAAAATACAAGTTGCGTGGAGTTATGATTTATTCATGATTATACACATGTTTTCCTTTGTACGAATGGTTGTGACCATACCGTGGGTCCATATATATGATCATGTTTATTCAGATGGCTATGACCATACCATGGATTCATGCACATGATCCCTTCTATTCAGATGGTTGCATCCATACCGTGGATTCATGTATCATTAGATGTCAATTCATGTATCACTAGGCATTTTTATCAGAGATGTCAAATATGTATATGTATATGTATATGTTTGATTTGTAGGTCTCCTGATGGTGTTATTCTAGTCCTTGCCTTGGCTTGTAAAGCTTCTCAGCCATCAATCCTTCTTCTGCCTTCGTGCTTTAGGGGGCATCTGTTACACAATATTTTTTCACACCTCCTGTTCACTCCCTATTCCACATCCCAAAGTGCCAAAATGTCGACAACTATGAAGTATATCCATCATGATACACAGAAAAAAAACGTCCCTAAAAAACCAAAGGAAAATTGCCCTGAGTCAATTTTGAAGAAGGTTAGCTAGAATCCTAATTTTTAGGGCCAACTCTCTTTGCTCCATTACATGCTCGTGCTGATGGCAGGTTGCATTGCTTTACCCTAGCACTGCCAGGGTGAGTTTTGATATGAAAACCCATGCTGAACCTCTTATGGCAGGTTTTCCCAAAATGGAGGGGAAACTTTGTATGCTAGAAACTTCGAGAACAACAAACTAGATATTGTTGTTGTAGATATGTTCGAGTTCTTCCATTTGTAGCTCCTGATCTTATCATACAAAGCCAATATTTTCCATAAATAAGCCAACAATTTTGGCTCCATTTTATAGCCAAAGCAGCATTTTGCTTCTGAAGAGTAATAGTTTTACTATTTTGGGGCCGTTCTTCTTCAAATCCCTTCGAAATAAGCTCGCTTGGGATTTGAAATGTTCTATCTACTATTTCATTTAAATACATCATTCACTTCATCGTGGTTAAAGAGCGGTGACAGATCTACAAACTGCGGTTGAGGTTAGAGTGACTTGAGTTAATGAAATTTGTGGTCTTGTAACCACTCACGAAAGTGTGAACTTTAGTCCCACGTGAACTTTGAAAGACACTGTGCGACTCATGCAAAAGAGGGTTGGACGTGGCTTTGGTTTATTTCTTGTTTTTTTGTAAAACCTATATTGATATAAAAGAAAGAGAGGAAATTCGAAAACATAATTCATATAAAAGATAGAAAATAATAATATTATAATATTAATGGGTAAGAGAAAGAGAATATACGGGTGTTACATATTCAAATTTTCTTTTTATTTAAATTTGATTTTTATTTTATTTTTTAAGAAGTTGAAAATTTTAATATAATATAAGTTATTTTTATGTTGATAAGCCTTTTTTTTAAATGGTCAGGCCAAGCTTTTGTCTACCTTTTTTCTTATGGACTAACCTTTGTCCCATGGTGTGAGAATGAAATTTAAGAAAAAACTTTGTAACAAACAGAAGCTCAGATAAAAAAACTCAAGTGATTCTAAAATAATGCAAAGTATGAGAAAAATAAGCCAAGGTTGGGTGAATTCAAATACTCTTATAAGAGAAGATTGGACCAATAGTCCTAAAATATTATGAATGACATATTTTCTCCTTTCATCTTTCTACTTAACAAAATAAATTTTATGTCTTTATATCGCTAATAATATTGTATAGACCCCCAATAATTGCCATAGCCATGAGTAGAACCCCCAAGATGATGCATATCTGCATAAAAAGTAAATATATTAGAGATATGTATATGCTTCATATGGTCTTTTATGTTCTACGCATCTTTGGAAAAGACGGTATTGCTTGCATTGTAACTATAAAACATCTTTCACAAGTTTTTATTCCCCTATTTTCTGTTTAATGCTTGTTTTACTGAGAGTGGTTGTATATCTTCTACATTGTTTCCTTTCTCTATTTTCTATTTAATGCTTCTTTTACTGAGTGTGGTTGTATATCTTTTACATTGTTTCCTTTTTTTGTTTTCACCATTGAAAAGCTTATTCTAACACATTACAAGGTGATATCTTAAAAGAAAGTTTCAAAAACTAAGGGACTAACCCAATTGGTCGTCCATGACATGCTAAATATTTTTGGTTTGTGTAATGCGAGCCACATGATGCAATGAAGCAACAATAGTGAAATACATGAAGTTTTAAGTGACAATAATATACTAGCAGCGATGGACTCGGTTGTTAGACCAACAAGGGGAATCACTCAATACATTGTTTGATAATTAGTCTTATCCTATCTCTAGGGACACCCTTCGATAAAAACAAATATTTATAGGATGCATAGAACATGCACAATGTAGATGATCGTTGGTTCACCCAAACATAATTAGTCGAAGGAGACCCATGAAGAGTATATGAACCTAATGTCATCGAAGATCTTCCTAGTCACTAAAAGGTATAGTAACTATAAATTACTACATAGCATGAATTTTTAAATCTTTAGATTGACATGTAAATTGTAATTGACCGGTTTCGTTGGATGACAGTAAATACAAATGATTGATACTGTAAATACTATGAACACCAACACTTCCTTCTGTGAATATGCATAAGCTCATAAACTATATTCATGACAAGTTTGTTGCCCTAGGAAATAATTTATTTTGTGACCAATTTAACTGATTTAATTTAATATAACTACTTGGGAAAATTTTTCAACTCAAATTGAATTATTTTCACTTCCCAAGGATGGAGAAATTTCAAGCTAGAAAGCTCAAATTGTAACATTTATTTATGAAAACTGAAGAAATGTTTAAGCCAAGGTGAGCATATGGTAACTTTTATTTATGAATAATGAAGTAATTTTAGGCTTGAAGGTGCACATAGTAACCTTTATTTCTGAATAATAGATAAAACTTGAAAGGTTAACTTTTATTTCCAAATAAAGAAAACTTTTTAACTTAAGACATGATTTTAACTTTTATATCTAAATAATGGAGAAATTTTAAGCCATGACGAGCAGATTGTAACTTTAATTTCAGGATAACCTTCATTTTTGAAAAGGGACAATTTTTAAGCTAGGATGAGAAGATTATAACTTTAATCCCTGAAGATTGTAGTTTTTGTTCCAAAATAATGGAGAAATTTAAATTTAGGATGATGCACTAGATAGATTACCTACTAAGTGCGGATTTAAATCATGCATAAAGGATTATAGATTCAAGGAAAATCCACTTCTATCTTGTCATTAGAAATTTATTCCAAATCATTCTGAGGTATCAAGTAATCAGATGGGGATGTCCGAGCACCAAGCATTGGATTTACCTTCTTTGTTCTACAATGGCAGAGAAGCCAACTGTTTGGATGTATCAACTTTTCTTCTGAACTTATAAATCTTAATTTGTAGGATAAACGAGCATCGATGTGCTCACTTCATTTGGGTGTAGGTAAAATTTTGAATTGTCATTGAAAAACACATTGGTTATTTGGTTGGAAGGAAACCTTGAAATATTTTTTCAATTCTCAAGACGAGACTTGTATCAATTAGAATATAATTTGGACTAATCATGCAAACCTTATTAACCCATCTTGGATTGAACTAATGTGAATTGGTTTACCAATCTGAATATGGGCACTGAACATTTCTTAGAAGACAACTCTTTCAATGAATCAGTTGATTGATCTATATGCATGTTTAGGGTGGTGCCTTCATCAAGTATTGAAATTCAAGATACAATAACTTATGACATCAACATCTATAGTTATCAGGGATGGTGAAGTTGTGAGAAATATTTGGGGCATAATAGTTATTTATTTCATATAGAATAATGCCTACACATTAGTTTAGATCCTTTCATTTTCTTTATTTTCCTAAACATTGATATGCTTGTTTCTTTGTAATGGTTTCTGAAAAAATAGATATATTAAATTTGCTAACAAATAATACTTTTTAGTTAAATATAGGTAGCAGTAGCTATTTGTAGATCCTTCGATGTAGTATTGATTTATTAGTTAAATATAAAAGAGATTAATGACATATATAAATACTTAGGAGTTAGTTAAGAAATAGTGCCAAAATGTTTGGGTTGCATGAACTATTCTCAATTTCTCACATTTTGTTATGTTGTAATTTCATTGTAGGCTTTGCATATTACTTGGAAACACCAACCTAAATGTGGAATTCTTCGCTTTAATCATGACATATATAAATACTTAGAAGTTAGTTAAGAAATAGTGCCAAAATGTTTGGGTTGCATGAACTATTCTCAATTTCTCACATTTTGTTATGTTGTAATTTCATTGTAGGCTTTGCATATTACTTGGAAACACCAACCTAAATGTGGAATTCTTCGCTTTAATCTGGAAAGACTAGAATTGGGCACAAATTAATTGGCTCTTCTCATCATCGTTAAAATTTTTCTTTTAATCTTTATCCCAATGAAATGAAACATCTTCGATGCCGCAAATATGTACAAATTATTATATATAATAAAGATCCGTAAAACTAAAATATCATCTTTTTTACAATATCTATATGAAATTTGAACTTTCCAATACATATGGCATATGGCATACATATCTACAAATGCATTCCTCGTACCATTTTTCCAATTTAAAAAACCTATCGGCCTCTCTTTGCACCTTTTGGGTCAATTGCTAGTTATTTACCAATGTTAGTTATATATGTGGAGTTTGTTCGTCTAGAATGCCAAACTCGCAAAATGCAAATGAATGAATATAAATGCTTCGTTGTGTGTATGGTTTTGGTTAAAAGTTTTATCCCTAGGAATAAATACAGTATTGGAGATCCAAGATAACGAAATGTCGTTTGAATTAACGTTGATTTAGATACGACATTGGTTACCTGAATGAACTTTTAATAGTACATTGACAACCCTTATCATCTGCCATATGTTATCACATCTATTTCCTGAAAATGATGACGTCAAATACTAACACATGCGTCCACTGGATGAAATGTGATTTCTCACGCGGTTATGTGAAATTTTACTGTCTAATTCCAATCCCATGTTGCTACCGAGATATCTCTTGTTCTCTTCTCTCTTTTTTTAAGACGAAAAAAGCATAACTTTCATTTATATAGAGAAAATTTACAAGATCATATGTTTTATCTGTCTATGTGTGATAAAAAAAGTTCTAATTACAAATGAGTTCCAAAACCAGAGACTAATCCCCTACAAGAGATAAAATAAGATAAGATAAGATAATTTTATTTATATCCAACTATTGACCACAAAGTAGGTCAAAGGGACTGTTGAGTATAATGATATCCATACAATGTGGGAGAACCAAATGGTCTCCTATAAAAGATACAATGCATGAAGTATAAAAGATACAGTGCATGAATATAAAAGTTATAATGCATGAAATGTTTTGGTAGAGAAGACTGAGGATCTAATGGCTCTGAGGATCAAACCCATCTCTCCTAACATTCGAGGCTAAATGAAGAACATTTAAGGAAACTCAACAAAGTCTGTTGGCCCGATGAAGAGTCGGTGGAATGTGTAGACTGTCCACTAAATTGTTGTATGGGGAGTTCGCATGCTGTTGAGGTCTAGAGGACTTAATCTGTCTCCCAGGAATGGATCTGAGACAGATCTGCTGCTAAGATCTCGTGTGGTTGGGTGAGGTACAGTGGATCCTAGAGTTTGGATATGTATGGTATCAATTGGTCTCTTGGTGCCCCTGTCTGAAGGTAGTACCTTTAAAAATGTCGCGATCCTTTGTGTGGGGTCTAGTCTGCTGGGAGCCTGAAGAATATGCACTCGAAACTTGAGAGACTCCTGCATATATAGGGCCAAACATCTTTGATTGGGATACCTGAAAAATTCAGAGGATCTGAGAATGCTTGAACAAGCAATGGAACCTTCCTCTGATCTTGTAATTGGCAAGGCATCCAAAAATGAAGTGTACCTCTATCTCCACTTCCTGTAAATGACATATGTGGCATATTTTGTTGGGTCTATCAATCTTGTGGATTATATCTACCAGAAATCTATGAGAACCTACTTGGAACTGACCTATAGGAATTTTAAGAGCATGCATCCAATGGCAAAATGTATATTGGGGTCAAACAATGAGCTCGTCTCTCAACTCCAAGAAGTGCTCAGTCTAGAAGGTCATATTTGGGCACAACCCCGCTAGAGGATCGACCAAGGTGACCTGGTTGAACTATCTATAGAGGTCCTCCCCGATGATCTTGTTCAACTCTTGTCTAGTAGGTAAAAGGTGACAAGGAGCATCTAAGAATGTCTAAGGGGGGAGGGGGTGGTGGGGTGGGGGGGCACGATCCAACTGAATGCCCACTGACTCTAAGAGATTTGAAACTCTTATAAATCAAAATATAGCCTAACTCGAGGGAGTAGAATGGGCAATAGTCTCAGAAGAGAAATATGCCAAGTAAGGATATCAGCCCCTACTCTTTATCGAGTCTCCAAAACCGCATACACGATGAAAGAATGAAACCAATCTAAAGACCGTCTCAAGCTGAAAGGACTAAGCTCCAAACTCTGCAAGGATGATGCGTTGAGGTACCATTTGTTTGAATCTAATCATGTGACGGAGAAGAAGACTATGGACTCTCTTAGCTAAAGCCGAATCTAACTCAAGTAAATATGGTCCCCAAATCTTTGAGTCATATAAAACAATGGAACGGATCAAGGTGTCCATGAGGCTCATTTTAGAGGAGGTGTCCTGGAAGTGATGTTGAAAGAACTATCTCTCGAGAAGGGCTAAGGATCCATATCCTTCATTGATTTGAAGCTGAAGCATTGGTCACAAATTGAAGCGGGGACCTGAGAATTGCACCACCAAGTAAGTATATGTGTTGGTGATCTCAACCTCCTCTCCTCTGAATAGGAAGTGAAGGTCTAAATTTTTCTTCACCCCATTGAAGATCATAACCTTGGTTTTACCCAAGTTGACTATCAATTATCGAAGACCACAAAATAAAGCTAAGGCATCCAAATTCCTCTATAATCATTTTGGGGAGGAGGAGAGGAGGACCACATCGTCAACAAAGAGTAGAATAGATATTAGAACTTGGTGAAGAAGGAAACCATCGGTGTCCTAGATATTCTTGTGTAGAAATTCCTCCAACTCATCAATATAGATCCCAAATAGGGTAGGGGAAACTAGAAAGCATTTTTTAACCCCAATAGTGCTTAACATGAGATCATACATCCTATTAGCCGTGCGAAGATGACCAAGGACAAAGTCATATAGGCGCATAATAGCTATCAATAGGGTCATAGAGATACCAATATCTTTGAGTCTCTAGAGTAAGGCTTCCCTCGGAACAAATTCAAAAGCTTTCCAAAAATCTATGAAACAAAAGTAGACTTTCGGAGAGTGGTGTCTTGCCTCCTCAATCATGGCGAGGAGGGTGAAGATGTGGTCAATGGTCTAACAAGCCGGTCGAAAAATATCTATCCCCTAGCTCTGAGTTGTCTCTGCTCAACGTCACTCGAGAGTTTCCTCTATATAACAGTGGCATACAACATCGAAAATGTGTTTCCCACCATGATCGTTCTATAGTTATTGGGATTTGAGCTGGAACCTGATTTGAGGATCAGATGGATGATGTGCTGTGACCATGCTAGTGAAAAACCTTCATAGCCTACATGGTTGAAGAGATTAGCCAAGTATCTAACCAATGCACAGGAACCGTTCTTAAAAATTTTTTCTTGTTAGCCTACCTAGAAAAAAAGGAATGAAAAAGGGACAAAGAAAAATCCTAGAGAGAACAAAATCCACTAAAAATAAGCCGACAGAGAGGCCAAAAACCAGTACCATAATAGAGGGATTAAATCTAAAAAACCCACACCATTACTCTACTCATTTGAGAACTTTTCAAAGAATAGAAAGCCTAGATAGAGGGAGAGGCCAAGCTTAGAGTGAGCGTCAGCCTCTGAATTTTTCTCCCAGAAAACATGATGGAAAGAAACCTTCGGGATGGAGGGGATGATTTTCTTGATGAGTAGAATCCAATTACAGAGGGAAGGAACATCAAGGGAACATTGGCCCTGGACCCATTTAATCATGGTAAAGGAATCACCAATGATCCAAATCATCTAACCCAAGCCAAGAAGAGCATTGGAGAGCATCCCACATTACTATCAGCTCAGCCTTGCAATGTTCACCCCTGCCACCATACTAGAAAAAATGATAGTGAATTTCGAGATCAATGTGAAGGGATACTCCACAACCAAAATCTCAACCTGTGGAAGCCCCATCGAAGGAGAAAATGGGGAATATCCCATCTAAATCCATAAAAGAGATGGATTGAGAAGAGGATTTTGACACCTAGAGGTCAATTTCTTGGAAGAAGGCCACATTGCGTAGGGCAACAACCTTAATCGCTAGGGGCTTATCCTAAAAAATTAGAGTGTTTTTGGCCCTCCAAATCCCCCATAGAATGGAGAGAGGGACCGATCTATGAGATTTCACTCTGATATTCTAAAGATTAATGCATTCATGAATAGAGTCAACATCTATGATATAAGAAACACTTAAAAGTGAGGTCACCTACTCCCAAATATCAACAACACCGAGGAAACATAGTTAAAGGTGAACGTTGTTCTCTGAATTTTGCCTACACAGAGAACATCCATCAGGACCCATAAATCTACTCCTAGTCAAGTTGTCCCATGTCAATATGTAGTTATGGATGGCCAGCTAGTGGAAGCACTTGATCTTCAAGAGAACTTTCCACTGCCAAAATAGGTAGATATTGAGAGTGTGTCAACGATTGAGAGGTTGACGTAATATGAGAATATACTTCCTTGACTAGAATCTTATCATTTCCAATGGTCTACCCCACACTGGCTTATCCTTCCCCTGTAAAATATTAATGCCATCCATGCATAGGAGGTTGTGATAGCATTCCCAATCCACTGACATCTCCTTGGGCAGTCCAATCTGCCACACATGAGGCCATGCATCAATAGCACCAATGGTCCAAGACCATTCCCACAAGTTGGCAAGGGAGACCAACCCTTGAGAGTTAAGAGAGGATATGATCGAAATAGGAAGGAGGTGACGACCATTCATTCCTTTCACTCTCTGCTTTGTCGGGTCTTATCCATTTGTGTTAATACATGGAAACTGCAATCCTTCTTTCATTCAGTCATCATGGAAATTTCCATTACAGTAGAGTGCATTGCTTACTACTGCTATGAGAGTATACTCAGAAATGCCTCCTTATGAGTTACAAAATTTGGTTAATTAGGGAAAAAAGTCATCCAACGTGGCAAAATCATGTCCAAGTTTACTATCTTTCCTACTTAGTTAACGTGGCATATACAATCAATTAGTTCCCATTAATTAGCTTTGCTTGTAGACAAGCAATGTCTGTAGGTTTTCTTGTGCCAAGCTTTCTGCGCGGTGAAATTTGTGCACAAGAAAAGCTCTTATACTCAACAACGCCTCCTAATTTGTTACAAGTTTTGGTTAATTTGGGGAAAAAGTTATCTAACGTGGAGAAATCATGTCCAAGTTTATTAGCTTTCCTCCTTTTTTAGCTTGGCATAATCATGTCAATTTGACATATATACAAACAAAAAATGTGTAGAGGTTTTCTTGTGTTGACCTTTCTGTACAGTGAAATCTCCTCACAAGAAAGCCTTTTATACTCAGCAATGCCTCCTTATGGGTTATAAGATGTGGGAAAAATGTATTTCTAATGTCTTATAAAGCAACATTTGTTGAATAAATCGTTATTAAGAAAGTTTCCTCTTTGTTAGAGGTTGGTACTTATAGCTTCTAAGCACGTAAAACTTCTAAGATTATTGATCTCAATCAAATTATATATCATAGGCCTCTCCATATGGACCTTCAGACATGGTATAAGAAGAGGATTTGGAGCTGCCCGTCAAACTTTTTGAGGAATGGGAGGATTATATCACAGTTGTTTGGAATGCAAGGATCTCATTAAGTGATAAAGAGGACCACATGTCCTGGGGAGACATCCTTAAAAAATTAAATCTGATGGTTAAAGATATTTATACGAGTATGTTGAAGAAGGAAAGGGAAAATAATTATCTTCCACTACGTGTTCAAGTCATCTAGAAATGGCACCTTCCGAATTAAATCAATTTTTTTAGCTGGTTGTCCACTCATGATGTATACTGACATGGAATAACCTTCAAAGACGTGGTTTTCGTGGACCGAGAATTTTTGTTTTGTGTATGAAGGGGGAGGAAGACACACAGCATATCTTTCTACATTTTCCTTATGAATTGGCACTATGGGAGGGGGTGTTGGACCACTACAATCTAGCTCCCATGGTCCATTTCCAGACTATGTACAGATGCATTAGATCTTGGAGCGAAGACCATTTTTATAGAGCATTTCCATTGTATATCTTATGGACTATTTGGAAGAGGTGAAATGATATCATTTTTTACCAGAAAAGTTTGGAGATCCATGAGGATATTATTAAAACGATGGCCTACTTCAACAAAACAAAACCGGCGCTGGGAAGTAAAGGCTACAAGACATCTAAATCAAGAGATATATGGAAAATATTTCCTATTGGTTTTTTTGATGATGCATGTGCCAAGAGAAAATGTGGATGTGGAGCAACTATCTATATAGCGTTTGATAACTTCTATCATTTCTGGTGGGGAGGGTACAAATAGAAGAGCATAATTTATTTCATTGTGGGGAGTATTGATTGCAGCCAAATGGTTTGGAATAGAAAAATACATATTTATGGCGATGCCAAGGGAATTATAGAACGAGTTAAGGGACATAATGACTTCAATCCTCCTATATTAATCGACTGGAAGAATCACATTAAAATTTTGATAAGGACTTTTCAGCACGTAAACTTTGATCATATTTATAGAGAGAAAAGTATGACAGTTGATGATCTTCTACCAAAAAGAGGCATAGCAAGGCAAACAAGAAATTTCTACCTCTCAGTCTTAAAATAGGGTGTTATGACCAACGCATGCAACATAAATTATTCATAAAGACATACATGAAAGGGATAATATTTTGTTGTTTTCAAAATTTTGATATATCATATGCTATTTTGTAGTAGATTATATTTTTACAGTAGATAGGCAACGAATCGAACATAGGAAATACTATGGAACAAATGAAAGTATTTACAAAGGTTTATGATTTGATATAAAGAAAATTAGATAGTTTGATAAGAGAATTCAGAAATATGTACCAAAGAAGGGAAGAAAGAAAAATGATCGAGGACTTTTGCCTACCTTTATATAATATAAAAGCAACATTTTTTCCTTTGAGAAAAAAATAAAAATAAAAATAAATAAATAAATCTAAGCACGTATCATTTCTAGAACATTGGCAATTCTAGAACAAAAAAAAAACCACACCACAAAAAAAAAAAAAAAAAAAAAAAAAAAAAAAAAAAAACAAAACAAAACAAAACACCTAAGCGCGTAGAATTTCTAGAACATTGGCAATTCCAAATGGCCATATTCAGAAGTCAGTTTTCAGAATGATAAAATGGATGGCGTTTGCCATGTTTATGGAGGTGATTTCTTTATTGAAAACACATTGAACATAAATGTGTAACATGACAATCTTTTTTCATATGATGCTTCGTTTCGGCATAACATGTTTTAAGTTTTTTCAAATAGGTAATATAATATTTTGATGATGTAATTAAATTCACAAACAAGTTGAAATATTATTTAAATTCCTTGGCTCTGTTAGATAGCTAATTCTAGGGATTAGCCTTAGGTCAATTTGGGTAGTTATTGGAGTCCAAGAAATCCCAGGAACTAATCACATTGTTTCCTGTATTATTAATATGTACACATTGTACATCATTGGTTGATATTGATTAATATACATATGATTTGGTTTCCAGTCTCGTGTGTCTTACAGTGGTATAAATTTGTTGGAATAGTTGTTGATACATGAAGTAAGGTTTCTAAAGTTAAGTGCAACCATTTGACCTTAATGGATTTCAAGTAGAGGAGAATTCAAATAATTTCAGCGGGGAACATATTTAATCTTAAATCATGCCATAGGTTTGCAAAGTTAAATGCAACCATTGACCTTAACAAATTTCAAATAGAGGAGGATTCAAAGAATTTCAGCAGGGAACATATTTAATCTTAAAGCTTGCTATTGGAGGGATAACACTATCAGATTAATTCGAGCTTGTTTTGGTTCTTATTCAATGAGTTTCTTTTTTTCCTCCATCATTATTCTTGAGGAAATTGGTTACTTCTTTTCTTTGATAGCTGATGAAAGTGAAATTTGTTGCAAATAGTATTTTGTAGCATTTTTGAGAGGTAAATAATTTTATATGGTGGCATTAGTGAAAGTTTATGTGAAGTGGTTTAGGAAGAAGCAGGTAGTGTCATTGGCTTCATAGTATTCTTTTTTACTTGTCAAATTAGTATGCTTTGTTAATTGTCGAATTATGTTGTAAATGGGTGCAGTTTCGGTTGAACTCGACACCCAGTTAAATCATTGTAAATTTGTTTGTATTGGATGCATTTTCGGTGGTAGCCAACACCCCTTTTTTAAAGTTGATTACTGAGAAAATGGCCAAAATCGATGATTTGTTACAGTTATTGAACAATTTAATGTCATCTACTATCATAACCGTGTCCAAGTCAGCAAGGACACACTCTTTGACATCTAATCAAGTTTGAAAAACACTAAAAGAAAAATTGAATTCTTGGAGCTAGAGTCCCAGTTTCAGCGAGATGAATTACCTTAATCACAAAAGAAGAATTTTGAACTTGTTCTTGTTCAGAACAATAGTTTGTTTGAGCCTAATCATCAGTCAAAAAATGATCAGAGTAATGAAGTGATTTCAAGCCCAAATTTGGGTGCAGTGGAAAGTCATGTTTAGGAAAATGTATGTGAGAGTCATTTGCATACATATGTGAAACCTGTTGTCACCAAAACTTTTATAAGACCATGGGAAGAGATTACACACAATAAACACAGAATTGGTTTATGTTACAACAAGGATATTCTGGATTTATATTTTCACATTCTAGATTTTTCTAAACCTATACAATTCCGAAGTGTTGGATTTCTGGATAATGTTGTTCTAGAACAAGTCAACAAATGCCAACAGTGTAATAGAGTTGGACATGTGAAATATCGGTGTTTTGATCTTCACCCGTGTGAGAATTGTGGAAAGTGAAATCATCATACAAATAGATGTTCCAGAAAGAAGACTATTGCAAGAGAACGACTAAATTTTAGATGGATTGCTTCTTGGGATTGGATGAAAATAACCAAAAAGATTTATAGGTCATATTGAAGAATGTGTTTGAGAGTAATGACCAACCTTGCGGTGATGAAGAGTACTTCTCACCTTGTATCTGACAAGGGGGGAATAGTTGATGGTATGCTACATGTTCAAGTTTGATCTGTCAAGCGAGCCTGAGTTAGTTTTGAATTGATCGAGTTGATTGAGAACTTCCATGTTTGGAATTGTTTGAGGAGCTATTGTGATAGTTCCAGAGTTTGTGGTCACCTTAAAACCACATTTTTTATTGTCTAGAGTTGGTGTTGGTTAAGAATTTGAGTTCTCCCATATTGCTTTGTGGTCATCCTTAAAAACCATTTCCTGAGAGACATTTAGGTCTTGGATGAGATGCATTTTTGCATTTTGATCTCTCATTCTTGGACTTTGGTACATCCCTTTGGAATTAAGTGGGAATGTTAGATTTCTAATCCTCGGGGTTAACCTTAGGTCAGTTTGGGTAGTTATTGGAGTCCAAGAACTCCTGAAAACTAATTCAACTGTTTCATATATGTATTAATATGTACACATTGTACATCATTGATTGAGATTGACTAATATACATTTGATTTGGTTTCCAGTCTCGTGTGCCTTACAGGCTCCATTCATATAATTCTCGAAATGTGCATTGATCAAATCTGAAGAGAAGGGCTTCTTCGAATACAACCAGTCTTTGTAAAATATGGCCTTTCTTTGAGTATAGCAGTACAACCAATCAAGGTCTAGTTGTTATGTCTTAAGATTTTAGTTTTGTTGAAGCATAGTCATTGAAACAAAATTCTCAATACTCTAAATTTATTTGTGTTGACCTTCATTGAATATGATTGCTTATTTTCAACGTTGAAAAGTAATTTCTGACTAGAATAATTGCATTTAGTAAAAGAGAAATTTGTAGTATGTGGGACACCAGTTAACGTGGCATATACAGTTCCCATTAATTAGCTTTGCTTGTGTGAATAAGCAATGTGTGGAGGTTTTCTTGTGTGGAACTTTCCGCACAGTGAAAGCTTGCACAAGCAAATCTCCACACAAGTCTCGGTGGCTAGCAGTGGAATCATAAAACAAATTAATATAAGCAGGAAATTGTTACGATATAAGATATAACATTTAATGGTTGTTGCCATGATACATTAGTAAAACATAAAATTAAAACAAAGTTAATTGCATTATGTTTAATCATTTTCAATTTATTCATGCATATGACCCGACTATTTATAAATGTTCAACAATTCGTTTTGGCCCCCCCCACGTAAAGGACCTATAACCGCTTCTGGCATCATTGGATAGAGCAGTAACATAACAATGTTAGTGTCAGAGTACTCACCAACGGAATGTTCACTCACAAAATTAGCATTTTTTCAATTTTAAAATTATTTTTCAAGCACTAATAAATACCAAAAATAAAACACCCTCCACCAAGAGAATTATGTCCCATAAAAGCTCGCTCAACTAATCGAAAATTATTAATAAAATTACCAAAAAATAAAAAATTACGGAAAAATAAAAATATTAAACATTTTCTCAAAAGCTCAAAATGAATACTATACTCCCCGACCAAGGAAAAACTAATAATAAAAATTTAACAAAATTTATTATTAACAATTTCCCATATATAAATTATATTTAAATAATTCATATATACCTTAATTAAACAACATTTATTATAAATAATTATCCATATATAAATTGTATTAAATAAATACATACATACGCACATGAATAGCTTAATGTACATACCATTCTACTTACCCCACTCTCCAAACAAATATTTAAACTTTCTTATCTGCACACTTTCACAACCTTAGTTCAATATTTCACCAATGGAATTAACATGTCAAGACTTGCACTTAAACCAAGTAAGAAATGACATTTCCCTTGCTGATTGATGCAACCAATTTAGCATACCTTTTATTAGCCTCGAGAAATGGGGATTGATGTTTCAATTTGTAATCAAAGTGTTTTGACCAGCTATTAGTCTAGGTTCCCTTGATTTTCCCAATGGGAGAACGAAGGGAATTATGCATAGATTTTCAATATATGTAGGTTTGTAATGTGTAGACAGTAAATTTAGTTAAATACTTGTCCATACAAATACATAAGTGGATTCATCACAAGACAATATTTTATATAGATAATTTAAAAGTTAAAAGAGTGTAGTTTCATATAGATATTTTAAAAGTTAAAAGAGGTAGTTTTATAAAATTTATGGATGATGTTTATTAAAAAGAACACATTGTTTTTTATATATTAATATTTAAAATATTAAAAATTTAGTGGGTTAATTTTAGTGATTGAGTGCTAAAAAATTTAAAGTTAAGGGTCCAAACTTCTTGCTTTTGTGTGGTTTTATTTAATATTTTTGATTTAGACACCAAAATTACATCAAGCCAATTAATTTGCGTGCCATTTTTAAAATGAGAGAAAGTGCGTGGTTGTTTTTCAAAAAAATGTGTTTTTCTCACACTCACCAAATAAATCTTTTTAAATTTTTTAAAATACACTCCTTAAAAACAACCCTTAAATTATGTGTAGTTTTGATGAATGACATTAAATAATGTATTATGTATTATGTTTGATGGATGCTTCTATTATGTAACAAAAATGAAAACAAATAACACTTAATTATATAATTATATATTTTGTTATTGGCAATGAGGCAAGACAAAATCTAAAAAGTTTCATTTGGTGAATTGGAAGGTGGTTAGGCTTCCAAAAGCCCGGGATTAAGAATAAGAGACCCTTTCTAATGAATATATCCCTTGGGCTAATTTGGCTTGGCAGCTAATCACATGGGAAAATGCTTGCTGGAAATAGATGCTTCATAAAAAACATCTTGATGAAGTGATAGAATCTTGTATTCATCATATCCCTCACAATAGAGGCAACTCCCATATATGGCATTTAATGTTGACTTATATTTCTTTAATTAGGTGTAAGTTGACTTGGATTCTAGGAAATGGGAAATCAATACATTTTTGTATTGAGCAATTGATGGGAAATCCTCCACTGGGATTAAATTCTCTATTTCATCCCTTGTGTAATTAGTTGATTTCCCAACATAAAATCTCTTTGTGTGATATTTCCTCCTGGTCATCTGATGGGCATTGGTTGAGCTGGGCATTCTGAGCCACCTTGTTAGTATTTGCAAATCTTTTGAATATGCTCTTATTGGATGTGGTCCTTCCTTCCTGTCAAATCGAAACTCTTGGTGTTGCACGGGTGATTTGTATTTTGTTGAATGAGTTATTAATATTTTCCCTTTCTTGATATTAGATATCCTTCTTCTTAGATTTGGGCCATTATCTGGAGCTCAAACTACCTCCCAAAAGTTAATATTTTTTGTTGGAAATTAGCTCATAGGAAGATCCTAAAATCTGAGAATTTATTGAAAAGGGGAATTGCTGGACTTTCCTGATGTGCCTTGTGCAAGAACACCACTTAAAATATAGATAATTTCTTCTTGGAATTCCCTTTAACGCTTGAATTTTTGGGAGTGATTGTTACACATTATTTTGTCATACCTCCTGCACTTCCCTGTGTGATACTTTGAAGTGCCCGAAAGTTGGAAATCATGCAGTGCACCCATCCTGATATGCATCTCAGATCCTCCCTAAAACACTAATGGAAAAATGCCTTGAGCCTTCCATGATGAAAAGAGCTCTAAAACCCTAATTTTAGCATCATCGCTACCCTAACACTAAGAATTTGTGCTAGTTTCTAGTTGCACTATGCTAGCCTTGCGATGCTAGCGTGTTTTTGGCTTGGATATCTGCGATGATCCCTAAAAGGAAATTTTTCCCAATGAGGACAAGAAGCATCGTGATCCAGAGGCTTTCAGAATGACAAGCTGAAGGTTTGGTGTGGATGAGGTCGAGTTCTCTCAACTTGGCCCTTTGTTCTTATCCCTATGAGCTACCTCCTTGAAATGAGGGCCTTCTCCTATCTTTGGAGAGATCTAACTCCCTTTCCCTGCCTATATATTCATCCTCTCCCATTCCCAAATGGTTGTTCTTTGGTTATTTGCACCCTTAGGCTGAGATAATGTGTACATGCTACTCATTTGGCTTGGAGAAGGAGTGTTTGCAGAGCTTTAGCTTGGACTTGGACATTCACTCAAGGAAAGCTTATTGACATCAAGGCTTGGTTGTATGCTTCCTATTTTATTCTATTAATATATACAACTGTTGGTTCACTTTCCATAAATGTGTGTGTTAATGCATCATTTATCTTAATGCTCCTTGATCTGTTAAGTGGATCAATTTCAATTATGCTATTTTTATTTGTAAGATTTGTTGTGTCTTTGATATCTTGTGCAGGCATTCAAACGCTGTGAGTAGTAGAACTGAACCCAAAGTGCAAGTGATTTGAGGTCTTCAACAAAGGAGGACGCTATAACATCATAACGAGGTAGGCCATCTTCCTCTTCTCCCATTTCGATTATAATTTAGGAAAGTGTCTTGTAGATTGTCACATAGGTTGTTAGTCCCACTCATTGGGTTAAAGGGACTGTCGCTATCCGCAGAGAGGATTTGCCTAGACAACAGTGATCTTATCTCAATTAAAATCAAGGGTAATTGGCCTTATTCACTGCAAGACAATGTTGGAAAAATGGGGAAATGTTATAATGGCTCTTTTGAAAGGAATAAATTAATGAAGAGAATATGGGAAGTACTACCTAAATATGTATGTTGGAAAATTTTGTTGGCTAGAAATTAGGTTGTTGTTCAAGATGAAAGGGTGCATGTTATCAGGATGGTGGGACTAACAATAGGGCTTCTTGAAGAGTATTTCTGGGATAAGAAAATAAATGAAGAGGATCAGAAGAGGAACATTTATACAACTAATCAAATTACTCACATAACAATAGGGCTTCTTGAAGAGTATTTCTGGGATAAGAAAATAAATGAAGAGGATCAAAAGAGGAACATTTATACAATTAATCAAATTACTCACATAATTAGTGGATTTCAGAGAAGAAAAAAAGATATTCTTAAGCTTCAGTGGAGAAGAAAAAGGAAACCCATAGGTGGCAGGAGTAGGGGTGGAGGGTAAAATGTTCCCTTGAAAATAAAGAAGAGCATATGTATGGTTGGGGTTTAGGTCACACTTCCAACAACATTGTTGATGTAATGTCCCTTCCTAAATTATTTTGGAACATGATTTATTTCTACATTTTGGGGGCCAAATTTGGTGAAGACGTTGGAAGTAATGCTTCCATGCCATGTGTAGTTGTCATTAGGAGTTACCAGGATTCACTCTAGAAGCTCTTGTTTCCAATGTGTGAGTTGCAATGATAATCTAGTTGTGTCAAAGTCAGTAATCTGTGTCTTATATATTTATACCTATGGTGATCAATACTAACAACAAGGGTGATTTATGTTGTGTGTAATGTCTCTCTCATCTCTTTATTTTTTTTGAATTTGGTATCGGAGACGATTCGGGCTTGACTCCCTCAAGGGAGGGCCAGGGAAATGTGAGAGAAGCCTTTAGTTTATTTCTATGTAAATAAATAGGTTAATAGAGTGTTTGATTTTAGTGTTTCTACGTGTAAATTTATTGTGTGTGTAGATCTGGAGTCCAAGCAAGATTGTTGGGCATGATCGTGAGAAGAAATCAGGGTGTGAAATCGTTGTCCAAGAACATCATTCACGTGCCGTTGTCAAAGGGTTACAATAATCGGGATAAAGTGTGGTGATTTTCTTCATAGTTATTAAAAGATGCAAACAAGTCAATTTCTTTGCCAACTTAGAAGTCCATAGGCCTGGATTTGCTCCTTGCAACATTCTTAACAAGTGCTCTATAGATCTGTCCTACCTCTGCTCCATCCCTCTCTTGTCCCTTCCAAAGAAAACTAGTGGATTACAAATGTAGATATCAGATCTGGCTACACATAAATATCTTCATGAGGAGTTCACAGAGTTAAGGCATTAGTGGACAGATGCAAAACATGGGCGCAAGATTTGGAATGTGGGATCTTATTCTCTGCCCTGTTTTTATCAGATTTGGAGTTTGATGCCGTCACATCTCTGCACTATGTTTGTTGCCTCTATTTACACTGCGGTCTATCATTGGGCGATGACTCTCTTTACAATGATTTCTTGATAGTATTAGGCTCATCCGTCCATGCATTTACTGAAGAACTCAAACCCCATCAAAAAGCGCTCCTTCACAATAAGTCAATTGTTTTGGATGGTGCCACAATTGAGCATAATCTTCTAATTTCAAGAAAACTTTATACAAATATGAGTGTTGTTTTTCTCCGTGGATTTGTTACGGGCTTGGAGATGGATTCCTCGGGGGTTCTCTCGGATCTGCTGCGTAAAGACGATTCGATGATGGGGAGTCAGGCTGTTGACCAGAATGGAATGAACACAGAAAAATAGGTCTGTGACACATGAGATCACTATATTGTGAGATATTTGGAGGAGCATTGGCCGAAATTTGGAAGAGCGTAGGCCTCCCTATAGATGCCCCTGATCCAGCAGGAAGGAGAGCACAATGTTCTCTAAATGACCTCTTTATGGCCAATGTCCTGTGTAACACTGCAAGGACATGTTTCATCGTATTGTACTATGTAAGAGGAAATACTTGGACCGTGTTGAGGTTTTGCATCCAAGCGTGGTATTGTGTAAAGGACTCGACTGCTGTGTGTACCTGTCTTATGAATAAATGTCCAAATATTATGAAACCTTCCAGGGTTGAATTAAAATTGTTTATTGTGGCAACAGATGTCTTGTATGTACTTATAGTGGGTCAATGTTAAGTAAAAAAAATGTGAGAGATTGTGTTGGTGTTTGTGTTTTTTTAGGGTTGGTGGATCTTAAACTAAAAGCCTCGATGTCTGAAACATCAATTTTTGTGTGTCTTTATTGGTTATAAATAGGGTTGGTGGTTTTTAAACTGGAAGCCTTGGTGTCTGAAACACCAATTATTTTAAGGTCAAGTTGTTTGATCAACGTTTGAACACATTTAGTATCCAGACCTCCATCCTATAAATTGACGGAGAACTGAAAGTGAAATATCTGATAAATGGTGGTTGGTCCATAGGATGGTTCATTACTTGATGGCTCTTATCATGGAAGACCCGACAAGCCGAGTTGTCAATATTATTGATCCTGCAAAGTTAATCAATGATGGCCAGAGGCGGTTATGTTTTAAATGGAGGTCCAATGACAACTTGAAGATGTTGTGGTGAAAGAGCAGTGCTTGTGAGATTCCAGAGTGGATGTGGGTGTTGATCAAGACTAGTGAGACAAATATTTATTTATTGTTGTAATATGTGTTTTTAATGTTATCCATGTAAGAATTATGGGAGGGTGTTGGAGTAATACTTTCATGTCATGTGTAGTTTTCATTAAGAGTTACGAAGAGTCAGTCTAGAAGTTATTGTTTCCAATGTGTGAGCTGTAATGATAATCTAATTGTGTCAAAGTCAATATTATGTGTCTTATATATTTGTACCTATGGTTATCAATAATAGCATAAAGGGTGATTTATGTTGTGTGTAATGGCTCTCTACTCTCTCTTCTATTTTTCTAATTGAAGACAGGGCCCATTTGATTTTTGATAGAAGACTTAGGAGTTAGAGGCAAGTTATTTAATTTAATTTTGTTTTGTTAATGAGATGTGAGGGCCACCCACATAAGAAATACACACTCCCTAAGCCAATAATTTGAAATGCATGAAAGGGAAGAAAAGGTGGGAAGAAAGGCTTCACCAAATTTATAGAAGGAAGGCATCACACTTCATTAGGCATTCTTGGCTTTTCGAATTTGATTCTGTTGCTCGAGCTATTTAGCCAGGTCACTTGTTGTTTAGCAAGAATTTTCCAAGTGGATAAATTACCCTTTCTTCAAGGGAATTCGAGTGCCAACCTAGATAGGTTTATCCAGTATTTATATTTAGTTCGCCCCAACAGTGCATATTTCTGGAGGACACAGTAATGGATATAATGTGGCCATTGCAACATTTTTCTGAAGATCTATTTCTGGGAGAAATCAAGAGAAGAAGGCTTAATAAATTTGTTGGTTATTTGACGAGTTTGAGGGCTGGAAGTGGCAGCAATATTTAGAAGTGATTTTGCAGACTCTGTGACCAACACAAAACAAAGAAACTGGGCATACATGGGAGATAGAGTTTCAGCCATTGGGGCTATTGCTTGCTCAGAGAAATAAGGGAAGTATTGGCGGAGTTGATTGCTACATTTCAGGAGTGTCTAGGGAGGATTTTGTTGGTGGTTTGACAAACACCATGCTTCAACAATTATTGGAAAACGTAGGGCTTTTGGGGGTTGATTTTGGAATGTCAGAACCAGGCCAAACCATTTTTGGGTTTTTATGAGAGGAGTCTATGGCTAAAATTTCAAAATTTTCCGGGCGATATTCGGGCCTGAAATCTTAATTCTTATAATATGGAGAATAGCTAGTTGGCTAAGGAATTTGCACCATTTTGTGCGTTCAACTTTGGCTTCAAGATAGGTGAAACCCTTTCTAGGTTTTTCTAGGTTTTTGGTGGAGAGCTCAAGATTAATTTGGCAGAATTTTCTGAGCACTTTTGGAGGCTCAAAATAGGAGTTTCTTCCAGCTACGAGTTGCAAAATTTCTAGGGCTAACGTAGAACATTGAGGAGAAGTATTTCCTTTGCATCCAGACAACATTTTTCTCACCTAGGATTGTCTATCTTTCTTTGGCAAGCGGGGTGCACACATTCCATGCATTGTACTCTCCTTTGAAAATAAAATGGGCTAGTTTGGTGTAGTTCTGTTGCAATTTTATGGGTGTTTAATTGTTTTTTGAATTTTTCTATGTCATATGTGTATTTTTCTTGTTTAGCATTGTTATTTCCTTTTTGGGATGTTATAGTGGTATAAGAGAAATAATCTTGGCTCAGATTGTGGGAAACCCTTCGTTCTATGACAAGACCAGAATAAAAAGATAAGAAATCGTGGGATCCAAAGAAATATTAGAAGCAAACAACATGGAAGTAACCTTGAATGAGGTGATTAGGATGCAAAAAATGATGACTGATGTGGGGGAGAAGTTGATTCATTCCACAATTGGGAATCAGGACCATTCTCAATTATACAACAAATCCAGTATGCCTAAAATTATGGGTAATGCATAGAGATGGAAATATATGATTACAATTGATGTGGAGTTATTAGAAGAAAATTGGAGGGAATACCAATCATTGGGTCATGAAATTCATGCATCCCTCTCTTTTTGAGTGTTATGTGAACTAAGAGGCATGCACAAACCAATGGGAATTCAGTGGAATTATGCTAGGATGATGGATATGATTAAGGAAGAAGACGAGAGAGTAGTTTAAGGGGCCATGGTTGGCAAGGAGACAATTGAGCATACACTCATTGATGAGATGACATCTATTGTTGAGGTATCCATTGATGGGGTATCCCGGGTTGTCACCGAGTTCTCAAGTGATAGTAGCGCACCACCGGTTGATGAAGTGTTGAGAGACATCCCATTGTTGATGAAGAGCCAATAGGCACAGATGTATCCAGATCTATGATACAGTTGTTGGACGACAGTCACCTACAACTGACTGGTGAGCATGTCTTGCATATTGGGTTGTCTATGGAGGAGCAACTGGAAGCTTGTGTTGAGTCCATGATGGATGAGGATGTGCAACTATTCTTTGGGCTAGCCATTGATTAGGGGCAACATAGAGACCACACATTTGGATTTCAACACAATTCGCTTCAAAGGCACACTAATGGGATCTACAACGTTATTATCCCACCCTTATGCATTGGGTTGAGGAAGGAAATGTTGTATAGACATACCAGAGGGGATGACCAAGTGAGCAACATTTTTGGGTCACCTTTTCCCATTGGAGAGAGGGAGATAAAGCTACCTAGTCAAATCTCATGTGTTGAATTGGATAGCGGGATGAGACGATTCGAGTTGAACAAGGTGTAGAAACCACATGCCAGGGTTGTTCTATGTCATGGAGTTTGTACATTTGATCCCTCTCTTGGGGTTGGATGGAGAGAGATTCTGAGTTGGTACTTGGTGGAGTGGGCTAGGTTTATGGAGATAGTTGTAGTCCAGAGGGAATCTCAATGGGAGCTCTTAAACATCAGGGGTATTGGAGGCCCACGTTGTCATTGGGATCTGCGGGGCTTCATATCTGATATCAGACACACATGATGGATATGGTATTGATGAGGTAGTCAACCTTGTGCCTGAGCACATGCATTACTTAGGGGAGTTCTAGTCAGTGCTAGTGTCCAGATGGTTTGTGAGAAAACTCCATTGGTAGTTTTGGCATGTTGGTTGTGCATGGGGGCGTAGGATGATTAGAAATCTCTGGTAGGAGTTGGTTGGAGGAGGTGGCATGGGTAGGCCACCAGATCGGATATTGTATGGAGAAAATGTTCTTCCATTGAGGTTTAGGACTCAGGAGTCGCAAAGGATCGACACAACAGAGATATCCCCTCTAGTAGGAGTGGAGTTAGGGTGCTCAGGTCTAATAGGATGGACGAGGGGACATGATGAGTGCCATGGTCACTAGAAGAGTGGGAGACACTTTGGCACATGCGAGATACCATATGTTACAAGGTGGTATGAAAGTAGGCAATGGTGTACAAGACTGCACAAAGTTAGGACGTAGCATCCAGTGTTATATAGAGGGATGTGGCTTGATGCATACAAACCCAATTATAGGCCATAAAACCCAATGGTGTGTACGTATATGCAGCGAGGAGTAGTGGCCTACAGAGGAGCATGGATATGCATTGTGGTATACCACAGCATGTCAGTTTAAACTATGGGATATGAGGAATGACTCGCATCACATTGAGGACATACGGGGAGTGACACATGCGAGGAGTGACACAAGCAGGACATGGGATGGTATAGTTGTAGTCGGGGGTATCTAGTGGTGTACATGGATAGGTTGTGGTGTACAATGACATGTCGAGGAGTGCAATGGTACTTGATGGTATGGAGTGACACATGATGTGGCGCAGTGGGCTCTTGCAGTGTTACCTCTAGGGAGACTTATGGACGGGGTGTACCATTGGATGCAACTAACCTAGGATCGATGAGGACATTGTTAAGCATCTAGGGACACCATGTTTAGTGGAGATTCGAGGTGGAGAGAGGGTCATCCATCAGATTACTCTTGAGCATTTTGACAAACTCTTTATCATACTCTTTGGGACATAGCCACCCATCATCCTCTAGTGTTGCTTACAGTCATAGAGGGTTTGGTTGTTTCCCTTTGACACTCTCCATGCAGGTAGTAGGACATGGGAGGCTCACCCTAGGCAGTTGGATGAGACATCATGTGTCATGGGCCGATAGGAGACTCTCTAGTTGAGACACTTGGTAGGTGCATGAGTTGAGAGTTACAAGCTTAGGGATGGCATGGTTAATTGTCATGGCAGCATATGTTGCGCCCCTAGTGTTACACAATATTTTTTCACACCTCTTGTACATTTTTTGTTCCATATCTCAAAGTGCCAAAATGTTGACAGTTGTGAAGTATATCCATCATGATATACAGACAAAAACATCCCTAAAAAACCAAAGGAAAACTACCCTGAGTCAATTATTAAGAAGGTTAGCTAGAACCCTAATTTTTAGGGGAGCGCTCTTTGATCCATTACCTACCCATGCTGATGGAAGGTTGCACTATTTTACCCCAGCGCTTCCAGTGCAGGTTTTGATATGAAAACCTGCATTGAACCTCTTCTGGTAGGTTTTCCCAAAATGGGGGAGAAGCTTCGTATGCTAGAAACTTCGAGAACATCGAGTTGGATATTGGTTGTTGAAGATATGGTCGATCTCTCCCATTTGGAGCACTTTATCTTATCATTATGAGCCTTCCCCTTGAGATGTGAAATGTCCTCCCTCTTTTTTGGATCCCTAACTCCCTCTCCCTTCCTATAAATCAACTCCCTTCCATCCCCAAATGGTTGGTTATTCATTTTCTACATTCCTATACTGAGATTATGCCCAAATGCTGTCCATTCTAACTTAGAGAAGGAATTCTTGAAGAGTGTTTGCCTGGACTTGGACATCCACCAAAAGGAGGTCTCCAACATCAAGGCATAAGTTGTATGCTTCCCTTTTTAGCTTATTAATATATACATCTAATGTTCACTTTCCATAATTGTGTAAATGTTTATGCTTTTAGCTTAATACTCCTTGATCTATTAAGTAGTTTATGTTTGATGTATGTCATACATGCTCATGTACCTTCCATTGCTCTTTAATCTTTATTGTAGGTACTTAAATGTGAAGAACAAGGAGCGAGCCTGGAAGCGAAGGTATCAAACTCATCTCCAAAGGATTGAGAGATTAGTATCAGAGCGAGGTAGGTCACTCTCTCTCTGCATTTGTTAAACATAAGCTAAGAACATGAATGTTAGTTTGTTTAGTTTGTTTCTAGACCCAGTCATTGGGCTAGAGAGATCACCTCTGTCCGTAGAGGGGATTTTCCTTCACAACAAAATGGTGTCTCCGTTGGGGAAGATATAGCCTCTTCAATATCTTTTCTTGATTTGGTCTTTTGATCAATTTGACTAACCATTGAGTTCTCAGTTAGTTCGAGTATGTATAGGTATTTACCTTGAATGATCACTACTTTAGAGTGTTAGGTCTGGACTGTTTGTTGGAAATATTTTTATTTTTTCCCATCTTTCTCACCCAGCTCAAGTTTTATCATTGATAGTTGCACTAACAACGATTGTTTTCCTTGTACAATCATTGTTGGCTTAGGGGGTCGTGGTCCAGGCTTAGAGTTAATTGAACCAACCAAAAATCCCTACACTATTGGCCCTTTTGGCAAAAAATCATGTAGCACAGGCTGCAGTCTCACCCGAAGCAGTATGGGGGGATGCAAGAACCAAGTTTCTACATCCATAGACGAGTGTGATGTCTTTTAGTGCCCTAGATCTTCCTTCGCACAGATCTATAAGCCCTTAGGCATCGGTACTACAACTCTACTAAAACGGCCTTCAGACCTTTGGGAAGGTCCACGATTGGTCTTTGCGGACCCCTAGAAGTCTATTCATCCACTTACGCACACTAGGAGACAACCCTAGATCTAAGCTCACGTATATCTACTTAAGTATTTAATAAAAATAAGAGAATGTATCACAATCTTTGTGAGAGTACTTAGCATGTATTGCGTACAGTTACTAAGACTTATTCCATAGAGTCGTGCATAATTAGATCAATGTTTAATATATACATTATTTATCCACAACATATATCACAAGTATAAATAAACAGAGAAATAGATTTACACAAGAATTCTTCAATAATATTCTTTATTGATCTTTAGTTAGGATTTGCAGACACAAAACTACCCTGCGCACTCAACTACAAAGCCTTTCTATCCTATCTAACCCACTTCTCTGTGCTAATACTTCTCCTTTATTCACCCATTACATCTATCATTACATAAGATATCTTCCTTAGCCTCTCTAAGACACACCTACTTATATCTTTTGACATACAATCCATGGTTCGCGGACCATGGGTGGATCTCAAAACCGACTCATATTTTACATAAACAAGGGGCTAAAACCCCTTGGACTCCTAACCATCTACGTGCTCCGTATCCATAAATCACAGAGACTTCACATCATTAATTACATCAAAACTTGGGATTTTAACCCCAAAATTGACCCAAGGGACCCCATCCCAACAGGCCCCCAACACAAAGATTGTGACTCGCCCTCAAGTCACTCAGCTGACTCTGCGATCTTGCTACAAATATCCCCCAGCTCTACTTGAACTACTGCAACCTTGACAGTGCTTTGTGTAGCTATCTGATTGACTTCTTCCACTAGCTGCTCTGTAGCTAGTCCTTCTGCAGCCAACCTCATCGTCTACTGCAAACCCTTGAGCTTATCCTAAATGTTTGTTGAGATATTATAAGCTTCTTCCAACCAAGGCTCTAGCCTGGCCTTAAGAAAGGACTCCTTTTTCTGCGTTGCTTATACCTTTGCGAGGAGCTACTTCCCTCCTTGCAACTTGGCTAGGCATTGCGTCGGTGCAATCGAGAGCGTTGTTTCCCTGACTTCATCGTACTGATTCTGTAGCTCCCTAATCTTAGAATTTAGTATCTACAGGTTTGGATCCTCCTACAGATTAGTGGCCAACTCCATGTCCTGCTCAAATATTACTGCGTACTGCGCAGTCTACAACTGTGGCGTCCAGAGTAGCTAGGCCTTCCTTGATCGTGGCTCCACGCTACTCCCAGACCTCCGGTGGAGTCAATGGCTCCATCTTCAATTGTAGCTCAATGATGTTCATGTTGAGCTCAAAGTGAACTGGATTAACCTCTGCCTTTGCATCACACACTCCAATGGCTAACTTCTTGACCTTTGCTTCTGGTTGTGCATCTTCAGGAATATGAAGCTCAGGTAGTGTTTTGTATGCCTTCGTGACTACTGAATCCAGGCGTGAATTGTGCGCTTGGAGCGCCTCCTTTTTCGGAAAAATCTGCGTCTTCTAGGTGCAAAGCCACTGAATATTAACTTTGATCTTGCTGATAGCACTAAGTGCTTGTTGTTCCCGAATAATAAGCTCCTCCACAACTCCCTGTAACAGCACATGCAACGAATCCAGTTGCATTGCGGCAAGATTCAGTCCCATATTTGGTACTCTATCAAGAAGGGCACACTGCTCCTCTATTTTGGTGTGGACTGAACTTGTAGGTAGGGGGAAGACTCGCACATCCATCGACAGCCACGAAATTATCTTTGTGTCTGTTCTTTGTCCTTGCGCTAAACTGTGTGCTGCGGCACTTAATTTTTAGATGTCTACTTGGATCTTGGCTGCTTGGAGTTGTAACTCATGAAGATCCTTCTGGACTCCTCCCAATGTTAGTATGTACTGTTGTTCCAACTACTATAGTACCTCTGTGGTGATGTCCCTGAATTTATCACTGATCTCATCCGAATCAGTTTCTGTGAGCACCAGGTGGTCAACTTGTGTTTTCTGAGCCTTCTACTTCTTCCTCGATTCAGCATGTTGTTTCAATTCTCACCTTTTCACAATGAAGGGGTTGCGTTGCCCTTCCTCGCCTCCGTCGCCTTGTCCTGTTTTGGTTTCTGTTGTTGTCGAATGTGACTTGTCACCTTTCTGGGTCTTGCATTTCTCCTACTCTGCCTTCTCCTTGGCAGCGCATTCCTCCTCGACCCGAGGCTTTTCTGCAACATCTTTCTTCTTCTATGCAACCAAGTTCTATGCAGCCTCCTTCCTTTTCTTTGCGGATGCACTCTCTGTACCTATGCTTGACCCAACAACTAGATCTGAAGAGGCATGCCACTTGACTGGCCAGTGTGCCACTACCTCCTGCACATCGGAATCCATCACCAAATAGGTTAGGTCATACCACTTATGTGCAGGATCCCTCCATTCTTGGATATAGACCTGGTGGAAGTGAGCCTTGGATGCTGCATAGGTTGATAACTATGTGTACAAGGTTGGGGACAACCTTGGGTGTTGGTTAATAGCCATACAGAGACTTGCTTCCATCAAGACCCAAAAAATCTTAGTCTCTGTAACGCGCGTGGGGTCCTTCATAGCCCATAGGGAGGTGAACTGCACGAACTTCGTGAATCCTTCTTCCAATGGAGGAAACTGGCTGTCCTCCGGTAGCTACCATGCAACTAACACAATGGAGAGCAGAAACCAAGCATAATGAAACGACTTGGTGTCATCCTGGGCCTCATGACAATTTGCGAGGAACTCTTGGCATAGGTATCTAGACCAATTGAGCAATATGCCTTTCATGCACTCAGCCTCTAGAGACACTACGAGCACTGGAACCTCATATGGGCGAAATTTTCTCATCACCTTTAAGTCCAATATCTGTGCAGCCAATTGAAGTACGGGGTTGTTTATTGACAAGATGGAACACCCCCGTGCCTTCTTTACCAGTTCATAATCCTTTGTCATCCGCTCAACAAGATCCTTCTCCCCTGTCTTTCTGCCAAACTCCTTGGCCGGGTTCAAACCTTCATGTGGCAGTTGGGTAATCCCGTGTATAAGCATATTGGTGATGGGTATAGCCCCTCCTAGACATAAACACCCATCATGTGCCAGAGTGAGCAACTGGTGTATACAAGTTGTATTAATTGGGGTGTGGTGGTAATGTGGCACCCAAAGAAAGTTGAGAAGCCCAGATTACTCAACACCACAGACCCATTCCTCTTTCCAGCATTGTCGCACATGTGCCTTCATAGTATACGCACTTCATGAAGTTATCCATCGCTAAGTGTGGGAACTTAGTGTGGTCCACTAGGTCCCAGTCCTCCATCTTCAGTAACGAGACTCGCACGAGCCATGGACCTTCAAAAGGCACCTGCTCAGGTAATAGGGGTGTGGAAATGATAAATTTCTTAGAGTCCAAGTATTTTTTAATCTTCGCCTTTCCCTTCCTTTGAGGGAAATACTGAGGGAGCTTTGTGAGGGGCTCCGCTCCTTCGGCGTCAACATCTTCTGTTCCCCAGCCTTCTCCCTCCTCTAGGTCTACAACCTTCTATTTTCCTTTTGTCGACTGCTTATCTTTCTGTTGTGTTGGTGTCATGGTATGCTTCCTTGGGGAAGCACGTATCTGTACTAGCTTCTTCTGCTTCTCCTTTTCCATGAATTGTTTCAACCTTAGCGACCTTGGTGTCGTGGGCACCATAGGCGTATCTTCAGCACTGTATATTTCAGGGCTTGGGGTGTTAGATACTGCTACTTCCACACTCAAAGCCTCAGCAGGGTTGATGCCAGTCATCTTGTCCATAAACAACTCATGGGATTCAACAGAGATGTCTTTGTGGGTGAAACATTCCTCCCAAAATGCTCGGCTCATCGACAGACAACAAATTTTAGCAAAAACTTGTGCAAAGTGTTCTCTGTTAGACTGGCATGTGTAATTTATAGGGGTTTTTGAATTCAAATATGACCGTTAATGATTTTTTGGTAGCATATATTCAAATATTTTCAGCCTTAAATGCCACCACCCCACTCCTCTTATCCGTCTTCCGGTTGTTAAATCATGAACATTAACTCCAATGGTCACTTTTCTACCATGCTACGTAGTACCTTCCCTCCTAGCGCAACCCCTTGCGCATAACATCATAGATTGTATCTTCATCATCCTCCATGCAGCTTGCTTCCTGCGTAGTCCTTTGACCTTAGCGGTGTAGTTTATATTCCCGCACTTCCTTGCAACTGCGTGGAGCACTAAGACTATCCTGCCGCCATATAGTCACCGTGCAAGATCCCCTATATACAGCTTCAATTGACTCTCATTCACTCTTCCTGGAAAAGGTTCTCCATTCAGCATCTCAAGTTGGACTGCGCCTCCATCTATAATTTATTTGATCATATATGGCCCTAGCCAATGCATTTGAAATTTCCCTTGAAACTTAGTGAACTTACTATCATATAACAAGACAAGATCATTTACCTTGAATGTGTGACATTTGATGTGACAATCATGCTAGGCCTTTTCACGTTCCTTTTGTACTTGCTGATGAAATATAGCCAAAAATATATCCTCTTCGAGCTCCATCAGCTACATGATACGTTTCTCCAAGGCCTCGTGGTCTGCCATATTCCTCAGTGCCACTATGCATAGATTAGGCACACTCCATCGACATTACAACTTCTACACCATATACCAATCGAAAAGGTGTCTGCCCGGTCAGCTTTTTGCAAGTAGTTGTATATGCCCATAGTATTGCAGGTATGCATACATCCCAATCATTTCGCTGCGTGTTACAGGTCTTCATTAGTGCATTCTCTAAAATCTTGTTGAAGGCCTCCATACTCCCACTGGTCTGTGGGCGATATGGTGTACTCTTCTGATGAAAAACCTAGAATTCTTCCATTAGTGCGGTGATCAAATCATTCTGAAAGTGTGTACCTCTGTCGCTCATTGACACTTTTAGGTAGCCAAACGTAGCTAAGACATATTTAAAGAAAAAAATTTCCGTTGTGGCCCCTGTACAATCCTTAAAAGTTTGCACCTCTACCCATCTGGTTAGATACTTTGTCGCGGCAATGATGTAGCGCACATCAGTTTTCTTCCTTGGGGGCTAAATCGTCCCAATGAAATCAACTGCCCATTTTTCAAATGGCTACAAAGATACTTGAGGATTCAGTGGCAACTCATCCCTTCACGATGGTTTGTCAGTTCGTTGACATGCATTGCATGCTCTACAATACGCTTTGGAATCCTTATGCAATGTTTTCCACCATAGACCTACGCGCAAAATCTTTTGCGTAGTCACTTTTCCTGCATAGTGTCCTCCTGCAACCCCTCCATGAGCTTCCACAAGAATGCCATTTCTCTCAAAATCTAGCAGATATCTTCGCAATATCTTGTTTGCACCCATCTTATACAGATGTCACGCAATTACTAAAAGGGATGTTGCGCGCACTACTAGCTCCTTCTTTTGTTGAGTTGTCTACCCTTTCGGTGCCATCCCTGTAGTAAAAAAGTGGATGATATCAGAAAACTTATTATCTGCTACGTGCATCGCGAAGAGTTGTGCATCTGGCAACCCTTCATTCAAATTAGTAGGTTCCTCTCTTGTTTCGATCCACGACAAATGGTTAGGTCCTGCATTCAACCTCCCTAGCTTCACAACTTCAAAGTCATACTCCTGGAATAGTAGTAACCATCGATAGATATTCCCCCCCAACACAGGCTTATTGACCAGGTATTTCAAGGCAGAATGATCTGTGTACATTTTGAAATGTCCACCCAACAAATAGTGCCTGAACTTTTGAAGCATGTACACCATAGTCAACCCTTCGCACTCCGTCATTGAGTAACTATTCTAGGCCTTTGATAATTTCCTACTTGTGAAGGCTATAGGATGGTACATTTCTCCTTCTCTAGCCCATGTTAACACAACACCCAATGCAATGCAAGAGGCATTGACATGTACATGAAATTCCTTCTTCCAATCTAGGAATACCAAGATCAACGCTATGACCATATTTTCTTTCAATACATCCAAATTTCATTGACATTCTTCATCCCAACAAAATGTGGCGTCCTTCTTCTGTAGTTTCTCCATATGCGTGGTAATCTGAGCATATGCTTTGATAAATTTTATGTAATATCATGTATGTCCCAACGTTGTGTGTAGCTGCTTTACATTCCTCAAGGCCTCCAGATTCACTATCATTGCAATCTTGGCAAGGTCCACCATCAACCCTTGTTTGCACGCCACATGACCTAGTGGGATTCTAAAGGGAACACATAATATGTATTTCTTCAGATTCAATGCGATCTGGTATCTGCAACACGTATCCAACATCAAGTGCAAAATTTATACATGGCACTTTACTAATCTGAACACTATCCAATCATCAAAGTAAACTTCCAAGAACTTATGAATAAACTCCTTGAACGCCGCGATGAATACGCGAGAAAATATCGTAGGCACATTCTTGAGTCCAAACGACATTACAATGTATTGAAAACATCCCCATTCCATCTTGAAGGTCGTTTTTCTTCTATCCTCAAGCGCGACCTTGATTTTATGGTACCAAAAAATCTATCAGTGAACGAGTAGGCCTCATGCCCTCCAACATTGTCTAAGTCCTCATCAGTAAATAATGTAGAAATGGATCATGGACACACACATCGTTGAGCTTCCTCAGATCTACGCAAATCCTTATCTCGTTGTTGGGCATGGAATCCCCCCAAGGCATGTTTTGGGGCTTAAAGCCCAAGTTTTTACGAAATCCATTATAAAGGCTCCATGATGTGTGGCGCGGAGTGCAAAGTCATAATAGAGTCACAAGGTTGTCTGCCCTTATTTTTGTAATGTAATGTCAACTTGATAGACCTACCCATGTTCTGTGGACCATGGGATTGCATAAATAGAGCGAGGCTCTAAGTGTAGAGAAAACGAATCAAGGAATATAATAGAAGCATGATGAGTCTGAGGGATTGAATCAAAGTGTAAGTTGTGTCTTTGGGTCGTAGAGTAGGAGAAGGCTCTGCAACTGTGTGCGCAGAGGCCTAGTAGTCCGTAGCTGAGTGCATGGACCCCTGTAGCTGAGTGTGTAGGGCAGGTCGAGTCTATAATCGTTGAAAGCAATAATAAAGAGAAGTTTTATCATAATTCTGTGTATCTTTTCCTGTTTTATGTATTACTGGGTATAATTTGAAAGTGCATCGCTTATTTTCTGCGCGAACTCATATGAATGTGTGGTATAAATAAATATAACATAAAGCATCCATTTACGCAATAACTAATTGGTGTAAGAAGATAAGTAAGATCTCAGATGTGACTTAGGGAAATAGTGTAGAGCACTGCTCCAGCAGCGTGAAACCCCACAACCCCTGTTAGGGCTACGTGAAGCTAAATACATTAGGGCACAAAGGCCAGGGAAGTGCGCAAAGTAACCTGCACACAGGGACCCGCAGTTAGGTCGAATCAACCCCTTAGACATCTCAAGGGTGCGGAAACCTGGTTCCAGCACCCCCCCATACTACTTCGTGTGAGACCTCAGTCCACACTTCACAGACTACTATTGAAAGGGCCAGTAGTATAGGGATTTATTTGGCTAATTAACTCCGAACCTGGGTTAGGCCCCAACAAGCCAACAAATGGTTCCATTGCTAGGACCAGGATCCACATAGAGATGTTTGATGTCGTATCACTGGAATCCAATAAAGAAAGGAATTGAATATTGGTTGAATAGGAAGATTCATGAGTTAGTGACACAGGAGAACAAGAATTCGCGACTATCAAAAGAAGAGTGGTTAGATTGCTACTTATATAGAGAGATCCACAAAATGTTCTTCGTGTCCTTCCCTACTGATCTATACGAGTCGATCACGAAGCTAGTAGATAGCCAAGGAAGGTGCAAGCTCGACAGACCTATTGTGTGGACTCCAAAATTGGTGTGCAGATTGGAAGCATCGGAAGATAAGATCGCGCCCGCTGTTGATCACTAGCTCGATCGAATTATAGGAGGATTCATCACGGAATTCGCAGTAGATGCTTCAGTCAGCTACAACGAGGTAGAGCGACGCTTCCTCAAAGGACCATGAGGTAAGTACGTTAAGTATTTGAACACTTGGATTAAAATGCTACTATTTGAAAAGTGGGTTATGCGAATAAATTGATGTTTGGGGCTACATGAAGTGGAAGAATCTATAGAAACAAAGGTAGTGCAGAACTAGAAACTAGCCCCTTGATTTCACCTTCGCGAGGGGACAAGGAAGAGCTCGCGAAGGTCTCGCCAAGAAGTGCAATCAATTTGATAAGGCAGAGGATTCCGCATATACCACCCCCACCCACACCGCCGCCAGTTTCACCATCCTCACCCCCATATTCACCCATACCACCATCGCGAGTCAATATGGCAAGCACAATAAAGTTGCCATTGTTGAAGGGAGTAGGAAGTGAAGATCCAGACTAGTTTTGATTTGTGATAAAGGCTGTATGGGAAGCGCAGGGAGTCACGATTGACAATATAAAGAAGGAAACATTGGTCAGCGCTCTGCAAGATCGTGCACTGACCTAGTACATTAAGCATTCTAATGAAAATCCAAATGCAGGGATCGTGGATATCTAAATTGCGCTAAACAAATAATTTAGCAGGCTGAAGTCAGAGTCGCAGTCGATCATTGGGTTCAAGGAAATCACAATGCTACTAGGCGAGACCCCTTGGGAGTTGGATTAGAGACTGAAGTGCACAATTATCGAAGCTAACATGACATTGACAGATGGACAACACCGTGAATGGTTTGTAGCATCATTAACACCGCATCTGAGGAACACGTTGTCACAACAGAGGATAACAACTGAGGTTGAGGCCTTGGAGATCATGATGACACTGTATGAGATCCTGATACAGGATCCCAACCTGGGAGTTCAGTAGATTCACGCGCAGTTGAAAAACTTGTGCCTTGAGATGCAAAGTCTGAAACAAGACAGGACAACTCGACCAGAAGTGTGTGACGAGGTATGATGCGTAAACTTCAAGGTTCAGGGACATGACAAGCACCACTGCCCGGTGCTTGCGAATTACCTCGCAGGAGGAGGACCAATGCCATTGAGACCAGAGGCACAAGCAAGACCTAGCGCAGTGCCTACATTGTGGTGCGCGATTTTTCAAATAGGAGGAAAGCATGCTACAGGTAACTGCCATTTATTACAGAAGTACACGCAGAATTCACAACAGAATTTATGTAGATCATTGGGACATGATGAGTGCACCTGTAGAAGTTATGAGCTGATGATGGATTGGACTCCTACCTATAGATTTCAAGCCGAAACGCGGCTCCTTGACCAGAACGCAGGGATGGTGCGAACTGGATTTCAGGGGCGTGGACGAGGCCAAGGTGGAGGAGGACCTGGAAGAGGTTGCGGACGGCTGATATGTTACAATTACAGAGGACCAGGACATTATGCCCGTGATTGTATGAATCCAACACAACCATCATGCTTGTATTGTACATTATTTGATCATGAGACAGAGGATTTTCCCACACTGATAACGATGTTGCGTGATAAAGGAGAACTCCAACCTCCCTTGACTCAAAACCTACAAATGATGAGGTCTGAGCCATGTGATGAAGACCCTAATGTGAATGTTGTGCTCCGAAGTGGGATTATGACAAGGGATGACAAAGGCAAGCAACCTAAAGAGAGTACTTGGGTTTGCAAGGCTCTGATGAAAGAATCAGAGTTTGATTTGGAGCACGCTAAGGAAACCTTCATGGAAGCCAGGAAGAGCTTCGTTGATGCCTCCACTTCAGGAAGCAAAGACAAACCGAAGCCAGAAATTTACCCATCGATGTTCATAACGTTCCTAGAAACATGCATGAGGCTGCTACGCGATAGCAAGACTGTAAAGGGGCTGCAGGAACTCATAAATAGATGCATTGGGACCACGCTAGGAGAATCGTGTGTAGTTTGGAAGCTCGGAAAACACACGACGAGGATAGGAAGGGAGATGAGATTGACCGCGCATATTAGAGAATATGAGATGGACCAAGTGATTTTGGACCTGGGATCAGGCGCGAACATTCTGCCGAAGCAAACATGGGAGCACATGGGAAGGCCTATGCTGCAATAGTGTCCTATCCAACAACGAATGACAAACCAACAAAAGATCATCCCTATGGGGATATTGTAGGGAATCACAATGGATATCGAAGGAGCAAGCATGCTAGCAGGCTTCGAAGTGATAGAGATTGTTGATGACAATAATCCCTACCCTGTGCTATTAGGAATACATTATGCCATTGACATGAATGGAATGATAAATCTAAAGAAGTGCAAGATGATATTTGAGAAAATGTCTTTGCACGTAGTTGTACCTTTGGATCCTGCAGAAGGATTGCGCTACACGGAGCCAGTGTGTGACTACGACAACAATGATGATTTGGACTGCATCTACAAGATAACCACGTGAGAACAAGACTGGGTGAATCCAACCGTGGATGGACGAATCTCATGCGAGCGCGAAATTTCTTGCACATCGGATTCTGACGAAGAGATAGAACAATGGCACAACTAGTTACACAAGGTAACCACGTTGAACTGTAACACGATGACGAGATCGTTGTGCTGTGTATCAACATAGGTAAGGGATTTTCCTACGTATGATGGGTTAAGTGAGGTGGATGACTTCCTGAACATATTTGAAAGAGAGGTGTCGGAACAACAACGTTTTGAAGCTTTGAAATGGGTACTGCGTGCGACGCCCGCGAGGTGGTGGGGTATGCACCAAGGAAGCTTTAGGGACTGGTGCGAATATAGGAGATTGATGTGCATATGATTTGGGAAGCCTTAGCTGTGATTAATAAACAAGATGGCCAGACGAAACGGTCTGCGCACCCACCTTTCCAGATGGATACAGACATATCGTACAAAACCTACGTAGATGCACACAGTCTTCGTGTTAGGAGATATGGTCAGTAAGCATGTGCGGGTGAGGCAATGGCGCAAATTACCCCTCTGGTTGGGACCACGGAGTATGGAAAGACCAAGTGCACAGAAGGTTATCCATGCAGAAGCCTTTAATGAAGTATGCAAAGTGCTAAACAAGGTACACAGTGCGCAACAGATTGATTGGGACTTGCGCGTACTAGCAGTTCTATGGGTTTATAGGACCACGTGCAAGAAATGATGGCATAGGAGCCTCCGAGGCTTGACTATGGAGCGAACGTTGTAATCCCCATAATGCATAAAATTCCTAGTCCGTGCATGGCAACACCAACAGATACGACGGTTGATGGAACCTTCAAAGAAGGGGTAGTGCAGCAGAATGAAGCAAAATACTTGGGACTTGACGAGGAAATCGGATAGGATGACCTTAGGCTCTAAGAACTTATGAAAGATAGGGTGTGATTAAGGGAGAAAAGCGCTCTAGTGGAAGTGGAAGTCAAGAAGCTTGAGGAAGAGATAAAGGAATATTTCTCGATAAGAAGACCAGGGTGATAAAATAGGGTGCGCACGATCATGTTGACAAATTTGTGGGCTATCACCGCGAATTGAATAGTTTGATGCCTTAGCTTGGACCGCATATTACTAAACAAATCAACCATGGTGGCATGCTATAGGTGATAAAGTGCGCGACGCCACCAATAACAATAAAAGGTGGGTATTTTCTAGGAAAAGTGATGGATGACTAGATGAAACCTTATACACGTGGCACGACCACCTGACTAGCTAGGGGAAGTAAAGTCTTAGTGCTCCAGACAGTTGAAAGGAGGTTCAGGACTATAAACTACTCTTCCTAGGAGTTGCACGTAGGAGTAAAGTGTCATAAGGTCCGCAACCACGCAAGGGGGGCTACGTTGTCGCGCGGGTTGGCTGGAAAGTGACTATGGGAGTCACTATTCACAATGGGATGCTCTACTTGCGACCAAATGGGGTGGGCGTCAGGCATTTAAGATGTGATTTATGGGCAAGATTTGGGAAAAAATACCGCCAAGGGAGCATTAATGGACTGGATTTAGGGGGAATGATCGAATTCAAATTCAAAAGGTGCTATAAATTACAAAGGGACTGCACCAGAATGTTGGAGGAGTCATTTGAGGTCCACACGAATCTGTAGGAGGACCCTAACATCTAGCGCTTAGAGACAGAGGTGTGTGAACTCCAGCAGCAGTATGAAAACGTCAAAGGGACTACGCAAATGGTGGCCCTCACTCAGAGGCTCGCGCGAATGCAACAGTGCAAAGCACTGAAAGCGCAAGTGGATGCCGCACGACACCGAGAAGCAATTCTGAAGACACGCGTTTAGCTTTGGATTGAAGAGGCCTTCACCATTACCACAATAATTGAAGGCAAGCTCAAACAAATGCAGGGGACACAGGAATGGATGCAGGGAAGCAGTACTGACATCGCGGTCTCGGAACAATGGGTACATGGGATTCAGTAGGCAGTTGCTCAGTGCGCTGCCGACGTTGCAGCAGTTCGAATAGAGTTGGAGGGACTCTGCTTGAAGATGTCCACATCGACAGAGTGACTCGAGGGTGAGTCATGATGTTTTTGTTGGGGGCTTCTTGGGCATGGAATCCCCCCAAGGCATGTTTTGGGGCTTAAAGCTCAAGTTTTGACCAAATCCATTGTAAAGGCTCTGTGATGTGTGTGCGCGAAGTCATAATAGAGTCACAGGGTTGTCCACCCTTGTTTTTGTAATGTAATGTTGGCTTGATAGACCTACCGGACCATGGCATTATATAAATAGAGCGAGGCTCTAAGTGTAGAGACAATGAATCAAGTAATGGAATAGAAGCATGATGAGTCTAAGGGATTGAATCGAAGTGTAAGTTGTGTCTTTGGGTCGTAGAGTAGGAGAAGGCTCTATAGTTGTTTGCAAAGAGGCCTAGTAGCTGAGTGCGCGGACCCCTGTAGTTGAGTGCGCAGGGTAGGTCGAGTTTTTAACCATTGAAAGCATTAATAAAATAAGTTTTATTATAATTCTGTGTATCTTTTCCTGCTTTATGTATTACTGGGTATAATTTGCAGGTGTATTGTTTATTTGCTACACAAACTCATATGAATGTGCGGTATAAATAAATATAATATAAGGCATCCATTTACGTGATAACTAATTAGTGTAAGAAGATAAGTAAGATCTCATATGTGACTTAGGTAAATAGTGTAGATCACTACTCCAGTAGCGCGGAAGTCCCACAACCCCTGTTAGGGCTGCGCAAAGGCGAATACATCAGGGTGCAAAGGCCAGGGAAGTGCGCGAAGTAACCTGTGCGTAGGGGCTCACAATTGGATTGAATCAACCCAATACATCAGGGTGCAAAGGCCAGGGAAGTGCGCGAAGTAACCTGTGCGTAGGGGCTCACAATTGGATTGAATCAACCCCTTAGACATCTCAAGGGTGCATAAACCTGGTTCCAACACCCGCCCATACTACTTCGTGTGAGACCTCAGTCTGCGCTTCACAGACTACTGCGGAAAGGGCCAGTAGTACAGGGATTTGTTTGGCTAATTAACTCCGAACCTAGGTCAGACCCCAATAAGCCAACACTCACCCTTATGCTTCTTCTCCTGAACCACCATTGGGATCACCCAATCAGATTCTTCCACTAGTTCTATGATGCCTGCTTCCATCATCTTATCCAACTCCAAGCGAACCTTTTCCTTGTACTTAGGATTCAGGCGATACGGCCTCTGGTTAACAAGATTCGCATCTGACTTCAGAGTGATTTTCATAACACCCAAGTCTCCTATTATTCCATTCAAGTACAAAAAAATAGGAGGGAATAGATCCTGATATTCACATAGTAACTCAACAACCTTATCCACAGTAGCGTCGTCACAATAGTCCCCAATTTTTGCAAACTTCAGTTCTGCTTCAGTCCTAATGTTCACTTGCTTTGTTTTCAATGGCACGGTTATGTTCGGGTTGTCTATTTGTGGGCCCTCAACTTCGCGATGCCCTTCGGCCTCTGGAATATTAATATTTCTTGGATCTTCATCCTCCTATTTAGTGGTCACATTATAACATTCCAGCACATGGCGCAGTTGGGTGCTCCAATATGGTATTCTGAAGATCATTGCCTTAATCTCCTACAGAGCTTCATCAATGCTATCGAAACCATATTCAAAAGTGAAGGTCAATAAGAATCCTTATCTTAATATGTCCTACTCCACAGTGCCATGGAAGAGCCCTGTCTCCAGATACCAATTCATGGGGATTGTGTCTAAAGTATGGAAAAACAAGTGACCCACTCTGGCTGTAGCTCTGTTCCATAAGCTTTAGTCCACTTCACTAGGTGATCGCACGGATCATCCCTCCCATCATATTTCTCTATCGATCAAAGGTTAGTTCTATCAAATCGCAACCTCATTATTCTTCTATAATCCTGCCATCCATCAAAGCTATCCTTGTGTGTACCCCACCATTGTGCGGGCAAAGCAAAAAGTGCCAAATCTAATGCTTGGAAGCAGTGATGCTTAGGGACTTCACGCTCAGACACATACAGAAACTTATCCATGTCAGTTAAACCATCATAATAAGGTAATTTCCTTACCTCCGATGAAACACAACGTAATTATTTAATCATCATATTACAGCGCAGTGTAGACAGTTCATGTAGCCGATTCTACCAATGCTCCAACTTTTCATCTAAATTATAGGTGCAGGAACTCTCCCAGTACCATGAAAACTATCCATATGCTATTGGATTGATCCGGTCTTGATCTCGTGTTGTTATTTTGTAGATCTGATCTAAGTCTTCCTCACTTTCTTCATAATCGCGGACGAGTTCATTGTAGCGTGCCTCTTCTGCAGGGTCCAACAACACTCCATATCGAAGCAATTTTTTTAAAATGACATCATCCTCTTCTTCAAGTTGATGACTCCATTCATGTCAATGGCCCAGTCAATTACGAGGAGCGCAAGGTATGGATTACTGTCATCAATGATATCCATTACTTCAAAATCGACTAGCATGCTCATACCTTCTATACCCATTGTTATCCCATATAATCGTCCCATAGGGATGATCTTCTACTGGTTTACCATTCTAAGCTGGATCAGAGACCACTACAGCATGGTCTCCCCATTCTCTCCCAGGTTTTTTTTTGGAAAAACATTCACATCCGACCCCAGATCCAAGATAACCTGGTCCATCTCATAATCTCCTATCTGCACGGTGAGCCACATCTCGCGCCCTATTCTTGCCTTATGTTTGCCAATTTCTCTAACTACACAGTGTCCATCAGGGGCATTTTATTTGTCGGTGCACTTGTTTATTAACTCGTATAGGCCTTTCACAACTTTGCTATCACACAACATTTTCATGCAGGTCTCCAAGAATGTGGTAAGCACAGAGGGATCAACCTCTCTAGGCGCGTTGGTTTCTGGTACTTTGTTCTAGCTTCCTGAGGTGGAGGCCTTAACAAAGCTTTTATTGGCTTCCATAAAAGTCTCCTTAGCACACGGAAAATCAAAACTAGCTTCTTTTTCTGGGGCCTTGCCGACCCATCTGTCCTCTTCAGGTTGTTTTCCTTTATCATCACCAATTGTTATTCCATTTTTCAGCATTATATTCACGCTTTGGTCCTCCTCACGGGGCTCAACTCTCAGCATCTATAAGTTTTGCATAGGTTGTTGAGGCTGCACCTTTTTCTCCTACATCTTAGCTATCAACACTGGCCATTCCTCTAGAGTGTGGTCAAACTAGTTGTAGTATTGGCATGACGGGCATGTTTGATCCTAACACTCCCACACATAGTATCCTGGCATTCTATAGTTATAGAAAATAACCTGTCCATGATCTCTACCGGGTCCTCCTCCTCTGCAATCCCATCCTCTTCCTTGATATCCTCTATGCACTCCTCCAACGCCCTAGTCTGGAAACTGACTTTCTACTTGCATTCGGTAGGTAGGTGTTCTTTCCGTCATCAGCTCATAGCTACGACAATGGAGCTCATTGTGACCCACTGATTTGAAGAAGTCACAAAACAACTATTGTGGTGTCTGAAAAAACTTTTCAAGCAAATTAAAATTATTCATTGCGTGTTTTCCAGCCACTTGACAAAGAGCGCACCATAGCACAACCCCCAGACTTGGTCCTGCTAGACCTTATGGCCTCAGGGGAATTGGTCCCGCTCCTATGATATAGTTCGTAAATACTGGACAATATTCTTTATCATGTTCCTGGTCCTTACATTTTAGAAACCAAACTTCTATGCACACCTCTGGCTTAGCCTCCTTATCTTTCTTCAAGCTCTGCAATTCTAAGTATAGGCTCTGTAACTAAGAATGGATTTGTTTTACCCCCAAGTTCACATCCTGCATAGGCATCGTATGCAACCTCATCGTGATTTCCAGGGCTTCTTCTTGAGTTCTTATCTTCTATTGCGACAAAGCAATCCTTAGGTGGGGCAAAAGCGAAGCTATGAACCACTCGCGATGTTGACCATATGTGAGCTACATATTAGCTTCATGAATTACACACTTCAACCTTTGATCTAACTCCCAAGGTGTCTCATCAACCCTCATAGTGATCTCGTTAAATCCAACTACTAACTACGAGTCAGACTTAGGCTTACTAAACTCTTTGTTTAAGCAGCCTTAGTTTCTACTAGCATTGCCATAGGATGATCATAATAGTACTTAATATACCACATCAGCGCGAGATTCTACAGAGCAGTAACTAACTACACCTTCTTTATGTTGTCATCAGTAATCTGTTGCGCTGTCCACACAACATTCACAACAAACCAGAATTGATTCATGTCTTCACTCCCTATACCTTTAAAAATTGGAAAATTCATTGTTTTCGACATGTTGAACGATGACGGTGGTGGTGGAGGTGTCGGAGAGGGCGTATGCGGTGGAGATGGAGGTGGAGGTGGAGGTGGAGTAGATGAATGATGTGTCCACGGAAAACCATGTCTTATTAATTGAACAACACTCCACGGTGAGGTGTGTACTGCTCCCTCGTCTTTGCTCGAAGGAGGTCCAATCAATGGGCTATATTCAAGACCTGATCTTTCTCGATATCTGAAGAGTTTTCTGCTTCGTGTAGCTCCAAACATCAAGGAAATGGCATAACCCTTTTTTCACATAACAACATCTTAATCCAAATATTAAAATATCTTAAATACTTACCTCGTGGTCCCTTGAAAAATATCCGCTTTGCTTCGCTGTAACTGACTGAGATGTCAACCGTGAATTCTGTAACCAATCCTCCTATAATTCAATCAAGCTAGTGATAAAAAACACGCGTGATCTTGTCTTCAGAGGATTCTAATCATCACACTAGCTCCGGAGTCCACACTATTGGACCGTCAAGCTTCCACATCATTTAGCCGTCTGCCAAATTAGTTGACCACTTGTATAACTCTATAAGGAAGGTGTAGAAGAATTTTTTTTGTATTTCCATATACAAATATCTATCCAACCACTAATCCTTTAATAGTTACAGATTACTATTTTCTTGCACCACGAATTCGTGATTCTTTCTGTCCAACCACTTTTCAATTTCCTTCTTGGTCGGATTCCAGTGATGTGACATGACACATCTCCTTAGGCATATCCCCTGCCCGACAACGAAAGCATTTGTTGGCTTAGGGGATCTTGACCCAGGTTCAGAGTTAGTTGCACCAACCAAAAATTCCCTATATTATTGGCCCTTTCGAGAACAACCTGCATAACACATGCTGCAGTCTCACCCAAAGTAGTATGGGGCAATGCAAGAACCAAGTTTTTGCATCCAGAGATGAGTGTGATGTCTTTTAGTGCCCTAGATTGGCCTTTGCACAGATCTATAAGCCCCTAGGGCTTGGTACTGCAACTCTACTAAAACAACCTTCAAACCTTTGCGAAGGTCCATGATCGGTCTTTGCGGACCCCTATCAATCTATTCATCCACTTACGCACACCACGAGACAACCCTAGATTTGAGCTCACACAAATCTACTTAAGTATTTAATAAACATAAGAGAATGTATCACAATCTTTGTGAAAGTACTTAACATGTATTGCATACAGTTATTAAGACTTATTCCATAGAGTTGTGCATCATTAGATCAATATTTCATAAATACATTATTTATCCACAACATATATTGCAAGTATAAATAAACAGAGATAAACAAATTTACACAAGAATTATTCAATAATATTCTTTATTGACCTTCAGTTAGGATTTACAGACTCAAAACTACCCTGCGCACTCAGCTGCAGGGGTCTGCGCACTCAGCTGCAGACTTTACCTAAGCCTTTGCGCACTCAGATGCAAAGCCTTTCTCTCCTATCTGACCCATTTCTCTATGCTAAGACTTATCCTTTACTAACCCATTACATCTTTCATTACATAAGATATCTGCCTTAGATTCTTTAAGACACACCTACTTATAGATTTTTACATACAATCCATGGTCCACGGACCATGGGTGGATCTCAAAACTGACTCAACTTTTACATAAACAAGGGGCTAAAACCCCTTGGACTCTTGACCATCTACGCGCTCCGCATCCACAAATTGCAGAGACTTTACATCATCAATTACATCAAAACTTGGGTTTTTAACCACAAAACTGAACCAGGGGACCCCATCCCAACAGTCATGCTAAAAACCCTGTCTTTCACTGTTTACCCGCACTGAAGACCAGCACGGGTTTTTCTATGAAAAGTAGTGTTGCCAACATGAGTTTTTCTATAAAAGGTAGCACTAATGACCCTGTCAGAAAGGGTTTTTCTATATAATGTAGCACTGGTACTTGAATGTGAGAATTTTTAGGGTTTTTGTCATAGATTCCAGTGTGTCCTGGCCTATGAGGTATTTTCCTGTCTTTTGTGATTGGATTCATTAGTGTTTTGTCTAATCATCTTCGTTAATTATAAACTTTTGTCTCTTTGGATTTTCAAGCGCTTGGAGTGAAATTGGATTGATTCTAGGGTTTTAGGTCATTTGATTGTCACTTACTGCTTGTGAGTGTCACTGAGATCTTGATTTGTTGGTTGATTAGATCTTGTTTCCTGAAGAAGTCATTCAAAACATTGATTTGCATTGGTTTTAGCTTGCGTTTTACAAAGTTTCTTTTTGATTGCATTAGGTCATCTTGCATTTGGAAACCATCTTTGTTTTCTATCAAGCATAGATTACATTGTTTGATTTACAAGCTGAAAATAGTGCATTGTTTGTTTGTTCAAAAGGGAGGAAATGAAAGTTATTTTCATTTGAGTGATTTTGAATTCAAATTAGAATTGCTTTTGTTGATGCATTAGTTGCATTAGAGGAATTTGAATCAAATTTTCATTTTTCTTTAGTTTGATGCTTTAGTTGCATTAGAGCATTAAAATAAATCAAACAAAAACATAATTTATATGAGTGAATCTTAGTGAAAGTAAACATCATTTTTCTTTTGAAAAGTTGCAGTTAGGATTGTGAAAATGTGAAGATTGTTTTTCTTTTGATCATTGCATTTATAAATAAAAATTGAAAGTTAGTGGAAGGCATGTCATTTGATGCATTATTGATTGAAATTTATTCCCTTGCTTACTCTAGCTTTCATTGAAGTGGAAAATTTTCTCATATAGTTGCATTTTAGGGATTTAGATGGCATCGTTTTGAGCCCAAAATTGAAACATAATTCAATATAAACATTAAAATTTACTCAATTAACCTAATGAGCATTTTGAACCTAACAAAAACATTCACAGGTTTAGGATAAAGACATGTTCCAACATCTATAAACCTAGCAACCGTCGTTATCTTCCAATTTTGTATCCCGGGGGTGATATCCCCTTCCATGTACAGAAGTATATATTATCATTCTCTAGTACTCTTGGGTATATCAAAGTCACTCCATGTATAAAAATTATATGGGAATCACTCTCATTGAATGATTATGCATTAGACAACGGTAACACGGACTGGTGCTCCTTGTACCGTCACGTATATATTGGTAGACCCCACTAGGTTGCTATCCCTTAGCCATAGGTAATCGAGTTAGCCACCTTATAGACGTGATACACTGAACACAAAATTCGGGGAGATCGATTGTCATACGGTAAGTCCTTGGTTTTGACTAAGGTGTATATAGCTTTTCAGAGATACTTGGTAAACCCTCTTGCCTAACTTACCCCTTTTTTTTATTTTGTTTTGTTAATTTCTGAAATCAATTAATTGACAATGGAAAAACATCATTCTTTTGGAAATACTCCTTAATATATGTTAGGTTGATATCAATGGAAACATTTCCAGAATCTACCAACCAAGGAAACCACCCAATAATAATCCTAGTCCTTTTCCTTCTTTTGGAAATGTTGGCGCTCCCTATATAGCGACATTGTCCCTTCCTTGTTTTACCATTGGTTTTCCAGTTTGGTTATTTTTGGCCTCGATGATATCGAGTGTCCACACTGCTTTTCAACCAAGTTTCCCTCCACCTAAACAACATCAAACTCATGTTGATCCTAAATTTGACCCCTCGCCTTCTTCTCCTGTTTCTTCACCCCGTTCTTCCTCTTCGCTTAGTGAAAGTATAGATTCTAGTAACGAGGAAGCTAAGAAGAAGAAGAAGGGGAAAAGAAAAAGAAGCAAAATAAGCAAGGGGGAAACCAAACAACCATTGCTACGGATGCAACTAATGTAGAAAAATATTCCAATCAACCCTGGAAAGTGAAATTCCCTTGCATATTATGTAAGGGTGACCACCTTCTTAGAAATTATTCAAGTATTCCCAAAGTCTTAGAAGTGTGATCCATAGGTTCACATCGACCTTTGTCATTAGCCTCTGGATTTCATGTTGGTGACAAATCCTCAACTAGTTATAGTAAAGCTCATGGGAAAAAGGTAAAAGTCAAATTTCCTTGTAAGTTGTGTGAAGGTAATCATCCCATTCACCTCTTTCCTCTTATGGATGAATATTCCAAAGAGTTGGAAAACTTTACTGCTTCCCAACCATGTATTTTGGTTGGTTATCGAAAGATTTCCCTTGATCCTTCGCTAACTGATCCATTGATTGATCAAAAGTCACCTTTGTTCAACCCCGATCTCTCTGAAAGTGAATCTTTTGAGTCTGTTCTCGACCAACCATTGGTTGATAAAATGGTAGGCTTAACTCCACCTTCAGTTAATCGTACATTTCTGGTAGAGAGTGAACCTTGTACTACTTAGGTTCTTATGGTTCTTCAGTTTTGAATGAACTGGAGGGAAATCCTCCCATTCCCGAGGTGCATGAGAGCAGTTATCCTATTCCAATAGAGCAAGAGGGAAGCTCTCCCATTCCTACGACACCCCTTTTGAGTATTTTGGTCACTTATTTTGATTGGATTCAACTGACATGATATTGCATTCTATCTTATATGCCTTTCTAGATTATAATACAGACTTACAATATGGCCATACCTAACACAGTCATAGACGAGAGCACATTTGTTAGCATTTTGTCCTTAATTACTTGGAAAGCCTTAGGTTCTCCTAATATTCGTCTCGTAACCCAGCATCTGTTAGCTTTTAACAGGCGAACCAATCAACCATTAAGGATCCTTCCTAAGTTTCCCATTACTTTGGGAGGAAAAATAATTTATCTCAATGTGATGGTTGTCCAAGGATCTTTAGATTTTAATCTACTCCTTGGAAGTGACTATGTTTATGTCACGGGAGCTCTTATCTCTTCTCTCCTTCGTGTGTCTTGTTTCCTGCATGAAGGAATAATTGTGACCATTTATCAGTTGTCATTCGTTGGTCCTCATTTGACTCCTGATCAACCATCATCCCTAAATAGTTCTTATGTTCAAGTGATGTCTTTCCTGCCACAGGTTAATTATGGGGCCACTTGTTCCATGCCCACTTCTACTAATGATCTAGTACGCCACGTACTGTTGGTATTGGAGCCTAATTTTTCCATTGGATCCATGAACATGTATCTTTTCTAGAGTGTTGTTATCCCATCTAATGAGAACCTATTGGAAGCCATAGCCTCTTTTAGCGTGTGATCAGGTGTTGGAGAAAAGTTCCTTTTCTTGTGTCAACTCATTAAAAATGAAACAATGTGTCATGAGGATAGTTCTTTTACTATGTCACCCACATTAAAAAATGAAACAAGGACCATGAGGATAATTATTCTACAATGTCAACCTCGTTAAAAAATGAAATAGGTTCCCATGAGGATAACTCTTTTACTATGTCAACCTCATTAAAAAATGAAATAGGTCTCCATGAGCGGCGTTATTTTACTTGTGTCAATTTTGTTAAAAAATGAAACAAGGTGTCATGAGCATGATTCTTTTCTTGTGTCAAGCTCGTTAAAAAAAGAAACAAATCCCCTTCTAGTTGGAGTCTTTGATTAGATCTCATAAAATCCCATTTGATTCTTTCACTTTATCTCATAAGTAAACCTTCATTCCATCCACGTGTTAGTAACCAATAGTCTACTTAGGTGAATTAAATGAAGCTTGGGGGGCATGTACCTCGAATTGAGTCTTTATGTTGGGGGCATGCAAATTTATCTCAAGCATTGTTTATCTTTGTTTCAAGCTTGTGTAAAAATTAAATCAAACCCAAAAATACTTTGTTTCTATTTCAAGATTGTGAAAAAATGAAACCATCTTCAAGTATACTCAAGCATAGTTTCCCATGTTTCAAAATTGTGTAAAAATGAAACCATTCCCACTTTACATCTCGTGATTGTCGCTTTTATCAACTGATTTTTCCAGATGAGCCTTGGTTTTTTCATTCAATCGTCACCATCTCTTTGGTCGATCATACACTTTCACTTGGTTGTTTTACCCTTTCTTGAGGAACATCTGCAGTGCGTGGTATTATTAGCCAGCCTCTTGACCTTTACATGTTTTGAGCAGTTCCATCACGACCAAAACGAGTTTTTATCCTTTTATACCACTCGTTCTTCTAGGCAGAGTCATCTTTCATCTCTTTTATGAAAATATGAAAATATTTTCGAGCACTTGTCTTTTCAAACTCATAAAAGTAAATGAAAATACGTCTACTCAGTATAAGTTTAACCTTTTTCCAGACAAAGATAGACTAGCTATGAAAAAGGAATACCTAGTCAAACATGGCTATGAGGTTCTCTTCAATATTGTTTTCTACCTTTTCAGATTCGAGAAAATATTTACAAAAAGGGACCTTCGGATTTTTCTTTTCTGCCTCTTTTTCAAACTCTCTAAACATGAAAAATATGTTGAGTTACCCCTTCGTTGGACTCGTAAAACTTAAATGACGCAGGATTTGTCACCATGACGAGATGAGTTTTGTCCTTCCTAGGACTCGTTAAACTTACTAGGATGGATTCATCTGAAGGATGAACTTACATGACAAGCATATGCTATACTCATCAAGCTTGTGTAAACATAAGGAGGTACTCACTAAAAATAGTGGGGGGAAAATGAAAGTGAACATCTATTGTATTTTGTGTAAAGGAAACATGTCACTCTTGAACATGACACTTATTTCTTTCTCGTGTTGGGTTTGGGTTATCCTCATTGCATTACTACCTTCTTGGGTTTGGGAAATCAATTTTTTCCTCTCATATAATTATACCTTGTCATTATGACCTCTGATCTTATGTTGAGTCAAATGCTGCCAAACTCCAGAGTCATGTCGTCGATATGTTTAAGAGAAGTCCCATATGTAGTTATTTACCTCTTATACACTATTTGAACCTCTCTGCAACAATCCTGAATCACTCCTATCATTTTGAGATATCCTTTGTTTCATGTCGATGATGTGGGAAAACTTATGGCCTTCCTTAGATGGATCACTTCCTTTCGACTTCATTTCATTATCTAGGAAGATGATTTAGAAACACCGTTTCAGTACCTTGGATCTTGCATGCTTCAATGGCAATTTCTTTGTATTCGGTGATAGGTTTACATCGTTGGCCTTCGACTGAATGATTCTATGGGTGTTTGACTTTAGCTTCATTATTCACACTCATGGATTTTGCTCATTGTATCTTGAGAGCTATTGTCATTATCGGTGGTTTCTCTTGCGTCTATTAATGGTTTACATCATTGATCGGTAATTAGGTAGTTTTCTATCATGTTCGACTTCGACACATCTATTCACATGTTAGAATTCATACATTGATCGGGTTGAGATGGAGCGTAAGACCTTGGATTTTGTCTGATAAAATCCAAGTAGCGTGGAGTTATGGTTTATTCATGATTGTACACATGTTTTCCTCTATACGGATGGTTGCGACCATACCGTGGGTCCATATATATGATCTTCTTTATTCAGATGGTTGTGACCATACCTTGGATCCATACACATGATCCCTTTTATTCGGATGGTTGTGTCATTATCATGGATTCATGTATCATTAGATGCCTATTCATGTATAAATAGGAATTTTTATAAGAGATGTCAGATATGTATATGCTTGATTTGTAAGTCTCCTAACAGTGTTGTTCTAGTCCTTGCTTTGGCTTGTAAAGCATCTCAACCATCACTCCCTATTCTACCTTCATGCTTTATGGGGCATCTGTTACACAATATTTTGTCACACCTCCTATTCACTTCCTATTCCATATCCTGAAGTGCCAAAGTGTTGAAAACTATGAAGTATATCCATGATGATACAAAGACAAAACCATCCCTAAAAAACCAAAGGAAAACTGCCCTGAGTCAATTCTGAATAAGGTCAGCTAGAACCCTAACTTTTAGGGCTAGTGCTCTTTACTCCATTTCTTTCTCATTTTGATGGTAGGTCGCATTGCTTTACCCTAGTGCTTCCAGCTCGATTTTTGATATGAAAACCTGCAGTGAACCTCTTTCGGTAGTTTTTCCCAAAATGGGGGAGAAGCTTCATATGCTAGAAACTTCAAGAACAACGAGTCGGATATTGGTTGTTGTAGATATGGTCAAGCTTTCCCATTTGGAACTCTTAATATTATCATTGTTAACCTTCTCGTGGAGATGTGGACCTTACTCCCTCTTTTCTGGATTCCTGACTCCCTCTCCCTTCCTATAAATCAACTCCCTTCCATCCCCAAATGGTTGGTCATTGATTGCCTGCATTCCCATACTGGGATTATGCCCATTCTAACTTGGAGAAGGATTTCTTGAAGAGTCTTTCCTTGGACTTGGACATCCACCAAAATGGGGTCTCCAACATCAAGGCATAGGTTGTATTCTTTTCTTTTTAGCTTATTCATATATACATCCGATGTTCACTTTCCATAATTGTGTAAATGGTTATGGTTTTAGCTTAATACTCCTTGATCTATAAGTAGTTTATGTTTTATGTATGCCATATATGCTCTTGTACCTTGTATCACTCTTTGATCTTTCTTGCAAGTACTTAGACGTGAAGAACAAGTAAAGAGCGAGCCTGGAAGCAAAGGAATCAAAGTCATCTCCAAAGGATTGAGCGATTAGAATCAAAGCGAGGAAGGTCACTCACTCTCTACATCTGGTAAACATAATCTAGGAAAGTGTATGTTAGTTTGTTTAGTTTGTTCTAGACCCACTCATTGGGCTAGAGAGATTGTCTTTGTTCGTAGAGGAGATTTATCTTCACAACACCTAGGCTCACACTTGGGGAGGTGACCGAGAGGGAGTTACATGGTGCTTTTTCAACTAGACAGCTCGAGGGATTAGGTGAGCATGAGGTGTGGAGGATGGTAGTCATTTTTGGCAAGATGATGCCTAGGCTTCCAGAAGTACCCGGGCATATCTTCGGGAGTTGGGATAGTAGATCTCGTTGTGTGATTTGATAGGCACAAAGCAGCCGAATATTCACATCACAGGTTCTTAATGCTCGGTGCCTACCTATTGGATACCTATAAGAGGAAAAGATAGGACACAGAGGGGTCCCAATAGTTAGCAGCATATCATAGTGGTAGGCAAAGAGGATTGGGGGTTTTGGACCTCCAGTATGGTTATGGGATTGAGGGATCCAGTGGATTGGTGGGATACTCTACTCCACAGTGATCATGGTTGGGATAACAAGCAAACCGATTCATTCACAGGAGGAAACATGGGGGATCATTAAAGTCCTCACCATAGGACGAGGCAAATTGTTTCTTAGGATTGGGGTTGTTATCCTCCATAATATCCCTATGCCAAGAAGGGAAATCGAAGGAGGTAACCTCAAACCGCTTACGGTTCAGCAATTAGCCCTACTAAACTAGAGAGAGATCTCTCTATGAATTCATAGCCAATGATGACTGGAATGGGAAACAATTTTAGCTTAGATATGTTAGGCTTAGGTAGGGTTTTGAAATTTTTAGGTTTTGATGCTTGATAAGGGATGAAAACCAGGTAGCTAGGTAAAAGGATAAAAGGGTTACAACATCAAAGATATAGAGGAGCAAGGTAGCAATGCTTTTGTGATGGCTTTAGGGTTTGTTGGTGTAGTGTAGTGTTTGAAAGAAGAGAAAGGTCTCAATGAGCATGTGGACCATGAATTCGTTAAGTAAGAAAGAAAATTACACAAAATGATATTCCCATCAAAACAAAGCTTTATGCAAAGAATTCTGATATTAAACCTTTAAGGAAAACCATTGAAGAAATAAGATATGAAAAGAAGAGATGTATATCATTCAAATAAAACTAAAACGGAGAAAATACATCATCACAAACTCACTGCACATGAATTCCTAGATAATAGTTGCAAACTGCTCCTTTGATTTCCTGAATAAAGAGTTGAAATCCAACCTACAAGTGTTCTCTTCTATGATATCCAACCATCCAAATGACTACGAAATTGATACATATAAAAAAAGATATCCCTTCTCTCAGGGGTTGAATCCATGAGTCTATCAACTAATACATGAGGTGTTCCAACCAAACCCTAATGTCTAAGGAGGTTAAAACAACTCCTTAATTTAAACTTTGACTCAGACTACTCTCATAAATGAGGCCTAAATTTACATAAAAACAACTTAACAATCCTATTTACCCTTAATTACATCATAATTGCATCAAAATCAAGTAATTAAATCATCAAAACTTGAATCCAACTGATAAAATTGAGGAAACGTTGTTATAGGCAACATAACAACATCTTAATCCAAATATTAAAAGATCTTAAATACTTACCTCGTGGTCTCTTGAAAAATATCCGCTCTGCTTCACTGTAACTGACTGAGATGTCAAACGTGAATTCTGTAACCAATCCTCCTATAATTCAATCAAGCCAGTGATCAAAAACACGCGTGATCTTTTCTTTAGAGGATTCTAATCATCACACTAGCTCCGAAGTCCACACTATTGGACTGTCAAGCTTCCACATCCCTTAGCCATCTGCCAAATTAGCTGACCACTTGTATAACTCGATAAGGATGGTGCAGAAGAAATTTTTTTGTATTTCCGTATACAGATATCTATCCAACCACTAATCCTTTAATAGTTGCAGATTCCTATTTTCTTGCACCACGAATTCGTGAATCTTTCTGTCCAACCACTTTTCAATTTCCTTCTTGGTCGGATTCCAGTGATGTGACATGACACGTCTCCTTAGGCATATCCCCTCCCCGGTAGTGAAAGCATTTGTTGGCTTAGGGGATCCTGACACAGGCTCAGAGTTAGTTGCACCAACCAAAAATTCCCTATACTATTGGCCCTTTCGACAACAACCTGCATAACGCATGCTGCAGTCTCACCCAAAGTAGTATGGGGCAATGCAAGAACCAAGTTTTTGCATCCAGAGATGAGTGTGATGTCTTTTAGTGCCCTAGATTGGCCTTTGCACAGATCTATAAGCCCCTAGGGCTCGGTACTGCAACTCTACTAAAACAACCTTCAAACCTTTGCGAAGGTCCATGATCAGTCTTTGCGGACCCCTATCAATCTATTCATCCACTTACGCACACCACGAGACAACCCTAGATTTGAGCTCACACAAATCTACTTAAGTATTTAATAAACATAAGAGAATGTATCACAATCTTTGTGAAAGTACTTAACATGTATTGCATATAGTTATTAAGACTTATTCCATAGAGTTGTGCATCATTAGATCAATATTTCATAAATACATTATTTATCCACAACATATATTGCAAGTATAAATAAATAGAGATAAACAAATTTACACAAGAATTATTCAATAATATTCTTTATTGACCTTCAGTTAGGATTTACAGACTCAAAACTACCCTGCGCACTCAGCTGCAGGGGTCTGCGCACTCAGCTGCAGACTTTACCTAAGCCTTTGCGCACTCAGTTGCAAAGCCTTTCTTCCTATCTGACCCATTTCTCTATGCTAAGACTTATCCTTTATTGACCCATTACATCTTTCATTACATAAGATATCTGCCTTAGACTCTCTAAGACACACCTACTTATAGATTTTTACATACAATCCATGGTCCACGGACCATGGGTGGATCTCAAAACTGACTCAACTTTTACATAAACAAGGGGCTAAAACCCCTTGGACTCTTGACCATCTACGCACTCCGCATCCACAAATTGCAGAGACTTTAAATCATCAATTACATCAAAACTTGGGTTTTTAACCACAAAACTGAACCAGGGGACCCCATCCCAACAGTCATGCTAAAAACCCTGTCTTTCACTGTTTACCTGCACTGAAGACCAGCACGGGTTTTTCTATAAAAAGTAGTGTTGCCAACATGAGTTTTTTTATAAAAAGTAGCACTGATGACCCTGTTAGAAAGGGTTTTTCTATATAATGTAGCACTGGTACTTGAATGTGAGAATTTTTAGGGTTTTTGTCATAGAGTCCAGTGTGTCCTGGCCTATGAGGTATTTTCCTGTCTTTTGTGATTGGATTCATTAGTGTTTTGTCTAGTCATCTTCGTTAATTATAAATTTTTGTCTCTTTGGATTTTCAAGCGCTTGGAGTGAAATTGGATTGATTCTAGGGTTTTAGGTCATTTGATTGTCACTTACTGCTTGTGAGTGTCACTGAGATCTTGATTTGTTGATTGATTAGATCTTGTTTCCTGAAGAAGTCATTCAAAACATTGATTTGCATTAGTTTTAGCTTGTCTTTTACAAAGTTTCTTTTTGATTGCATTAAGTCATCTTGCATTTGGAAACCATCTTTGTTTTCTATCAAGCATAGATTACATTGTTTGATTTACAAGCTGAAAATAGTGCATTGTTTGTTTGTTCAAAAGGGAGGAAATGAAATTTATTTTCATTTGAGTGATTTTGAATTCAAATTAGCGTTGCTTTGGTTGATGCATTAGTTGCACTAGAGGCATTTGAATCAAATTTTCATTTTTCTTTAGTTTGATGCTTTAGTTGCATTAGAGAATTAAAATAAATGAAACAAAAACATAATTTATATGAGTGAATCTTAGTGAAAGTAAACATCATTTTTCTTTTGAAAAGTTGCAGTTAGGATTGTGAAAATGTGAAGAATTTTTTTCTTTTGATCATTGCATTTATAAATAAAAATTGAAAGTTAGTGGAAGGCATGTCATTTGATGCATTATTGATTGAAATTTATTCCCTTGCTTACTCTAGCTTTCATTGAAGTGGAAATTTTTCTCATATAGTTGCATCTTAGGGATTTAGATGGCATCGTTTTGAGCCCAAATTTGAAACATAATTCAATATAAACATTAAAATTTACTCAATTAACCTAATGAGCATTTTGAACCTAGCAAAAACATTCACAGGTTTAGGATAAAGACGTGCTCCAACATCTATAAACCTAGCAATCGTCGTTATCTTCCAATGTTGTATCCCGGGGGTGATATCCCCTTCCATGTACAGAAGTATATATTATCATTCTCCAGTACTCTTGGGTATATCAAAGGCACTCCATGTATAAAAATTATATGGGAATCACTCTCATCAAATGATTATGCATTAGACAACGGTAACACGGACTTGTGCTCCTTGTACCGTCACGTCTATATTGGTAGACCCCACTAGGTTGCTATCCTTTAGCCATAGGTAATCGAGTTAGCCACCTTATACACGTGATACACCGAACACAACATTCGGGGAGATCGACTGTCATACGTTAAGTCCTTAGTTTCGACTAAGGTGTATATAGCTGTTCAGAGATACTTGGTAAACCCTCTTGCCTAACTTACCCCTTTTTTTGATTTTGTTTTGTTAATTTCTGAAATCAATTAATTGACAGTGGAAAAACATCATTCTTTTGGAAATACTCCTTAATATATGTTAGTTTGATATCAATGGAAACATTTCCCGAGTCTACCAACCAAGGAAACCACCCAACAATAATCCTAGTCCTTTTCCTTCTTTTGGAAATGTTGGCGCTCCCTATATAGCGACATTGTCCCTTCCTTGTTTTACCATTGGTTTTCCAGTTTGGTTATTTTTGGCCTCGATGATATCGAGTGTCCACGCTGCTTTTCAACCAAGTTTCCCTCCACTTGAACAACATCAAACTCATGTTGATCCTAAAGTTGATCCCTCGCCTTCTTCTCCTGTTTCTTCACCCCGTTCTTCCTCTTCGCTTAGTGAAAGTATAGATTCTAGTAACGAGGAAGCTAAGAAGAAGAAGAAGGGGAAAAGAAAAATAAGAAAAATAAGCAAGGGGGAAACCAAACAACCATTACGGATGCAACTAATGTAGAAAAATATTCCAATCAACCCTGGAAAGTGAAATTCCCTTGCATATTATGTAAGGGTGACCGCATTCTTAGAAATTATTCAAGTATTCCCAAAGTCTTAGAAGTGTGGTCCGTAGGTTCACATCGACCTTTGTCGTTAGCCTCTGGATTTCATGTTGGTGACAAATCCTCAACTAGTTATAGTAAAGCTCATGGGAAAAAGGTAAAAGTCAAATTTCCTTGTAATTTGTGTGAAGGTAATCATCCCATTCACCTTTGTCCTCTTATGGATGAATATTCCAAAGAGTTGGAAAAATTTACTGCTTCCCAACCATGTATTTTGGTTGGTTATCGAAAGATTTCCCTTGATCCTTCACTAATTGATCCATTGATTGATCAAAAGTCACCTTTGTTCAACCCCGCTCTCTCTGAAAGTGAATCTTGTGAGTTTGTTCTTGACCAACCATTGGTTGATAAAATGGTAGGCTTAACTCCACCTTCAGTTAACCGTACATTTCTGGTAGAGAGTGAACCTTGAACTACTTAGGTTCTTCTGGTTCTTCAGTTTTGAATGAACTGGAGGGAAATCCTCCCATTCCCAAGGTGCATGAGAGCAATTATCCTATTCCCATAGTGCAAGAGGGAAGCTCTCCCATTCCTACGACACCCCTTTTGAGTATTTTGGTCACTTCTTTTGATTGGATTCAACTGACATGATATTGCATTCTATCTTATATGTCTTTCTAGATTATAGTACAGACTTACAATATGGCCATACCTAACACAGTCATAGATGAGAGCACATTTGTTAGCATTCTATCCTTAATTACTTGGAAAGCTTTAGGTTCTCCTCATATTCGCCCCGTAACCCAGAATCTGTTAGCTTTTAACAGGCGAACCAATCAACCATTAAGGATCCTTCATATGTTTCCCATTACTTTGGGAGGAAAAATAATTTATCTCAATATGATGGTTGTCCAAGGATCTTTAGATTTTAATCTACTCCTTGGAAGTGACTATGTTTATGTCACGGGAGCTCTTATCTCTTCTCTCTTTCATGTGTTTTGTTTCCCGCATGAAGGAATAATTGTGACCATTTATCAGCTGTCATTCGTTGGTCCTCATTTGACTCCCGATCAGCCATCATCCCTAAATAGTTCTTATGTTCAAGCGATATCTTTCTTGCCACAGGTTAATTATGGGGCCACTTGTTCCATGCCCACTTCTACTAATGATCTAGTACGCCATGTACTGTGGGTATTGGAGCCTGATTTTTCCATTGGATCCATGAACATGTATCTTTTCTAGAGTGTTGTTATCCCATCTAATGAGAACCTATTGGAAGCCATGGCCTCTTTTGGTGTGTGATCAGGTGTTGGAGAAAAGTTCCTTTTCTTGTGTCAAGCTCGTTAAAAATGAAACAATGTGTCATGAGGATATTCTTTTACTATGTCACCCACATTAAAAAATGAAACAAGGACCATGAGGATAATTATTTTACCATGTCAACCTCGTTAAAAAATGAAATAGGTTCCCATGAGGATAATTCTTTTACTATGTCAACCTCATTAAAAAATGAAATAGGTCTCCATGAGCGGCGTTATTTTACTTGTGTCAATTTCGTTAAAAAATGAAACAAGGTGTCATGAGCATGATTCTTTTCTTGTGTCAAGCTCGTTAAAAAAAGAAACAAATCCCCTTCTAGTTGGAGTTTTTGATTAGATCTCATAAAATCCCATTTGATTCTTTCACTTGATCTCATAAGTAAACCTTCATTCCATCCACGTGTTAGTAACCAATAGTCTACTTAGGTGAATTAAATGAAGCTTGAGGGGCATGTACCTCGAATTGAGTCTTTATGTTGGGGGCATGCAAACTTATCTCAAGCATTGTTTATCTTTGTTTCAAGCTTTTGAAAAAATTAAATAAACCCAAAAATACTTTGTTTCTATTTCAAGATTGTGAAAAAATGAAACCATCTTCAAGTATACTCAAGCATAGTTTCCCATGTTTCAAAATTGTGTAAAAATGAAACCATTCCCACTTTACATCTCGTGATTGTCGTTTTTATCAACTCCTTTTTCCAGATGATCCTTGGTTTTTTCATTCAATCGTCACCATATCTTTGGTCGATCATACACTTTCACTTGGTTGTTTTACCCTTTCTTGAGGAACATCTGCAGTGTGTGGTATTATTAGCCAGCCTCTTGACCTTTACATGTTTTGAGCAGTTCCATCACGACCAAAACGAGTTGTTATCCTTTTATACCACTCGTTCTTCTAGGCAGAGTCATCTTTCATCTCTTTTATGAAAATATGAAAATATTTTCGAGCACTTGTCTTTTCGAACTCATAAAAGTAAATGAAAATACGTCTACTCAGTATAAGTTTAACCCTTTTCCAGACTAAGATAGACTAGCTATGAAAAAGGAATACCTAGTCAAACATGGCTATGAGGTTCTCTACCTTTTCAGATTCGAGAAAATATTTACAAAAAGGGACCTTTGGAGTTTTCTTTTCTGCCTCTTTTTCAAACTCTCTAAACATGAAAAATATGTCGAGTTACCCCTTCGTTGGACTCGTAAAACTTAAATGACGCAGGATTTGTCACCATGACGAGATGAGTTTCTCCTTCCTAGGACTCGTTAAACTTACTAGGATGGATTCATCTGAAGGATGAACTTAAACGACAATCATATGCTATACTCATCAAGCTTGTGTAAACATAAGGAGGTACTCACTAAAAATAGTGGGGGAAAAATGAAAGTGAACATCTATTGTATTTTGTGTAAAGGAAACATGTCACTCTTGAACATGACACTTATTTCTTTCTCGTGTTGGGTTTGGGTTATCCTCACTGCATTACTACCTTCTTGGGTTTGGGACATCCATTTTTTCCTCTCATCTAATTATACCTTGTCATTATGATCTCTAATCTTATGTTGAGTCAAATGCTGCCAAACTCCAGAGTCATGTCGTCGATATGTTTAAGAGAAGTCCCATATGTAGTTATTTACCTCTTATACACTATTTGACCCTCTCTGCAACAATCCTGAATCACTCCTATCATTTTGAGATATCCTCTGTTTCATGTCGATGATGTGGGAAAACTTATGGCCTTCCTTAGATGGATCACTTCCTTTCGACTTCATTTCATTATCTAGGAAGATTATTTAGAAACACCGTTTCAGTACCTTGGATCTTGCATGCTTCAATGGCAATTTCTTTGTATTCGGTGATAGGTTTACATCATTGGCCTTCGACTGAATGATTCTATGGGTGTTTGACTTTAGCTTCATTATTCACACTCATGGATTGTGCTCATTGTATCTTGAGAGCTATTGTCATTATAGGTGGTTTCTCTTGCGTCTATTAATGGTTTACATCATTGATCGGTAATCAGGTGGTTTTCTATCATGTTCGACTTCGACACATCTATTCACATGTTAGAATTCATACATTGATCAGGTTGAGATGGAGCGTAAGACCTTGGATTTTGTCTGATAAAATCCAATTAGCGTGGAGTTATGGTTTATTCATGATTGTACACATGTTTTCCTCTATACGGATGGTTGCGACCATACCGTGGGTCCATATATATGATCTTCTTTATTCAGATGGTTGTGACCATACCTTGGATCCATACACATGATCCCTTCTATTCGGATGGTTGTGTAATTATCATGGATTCATGTATCATTAGATGCATATTCATGTATAAATAGGAATTTTTATAAGAGATGTCAGATATGTATATGCTTGATTTGTAAGTCTCCTAACAGTGTTGTTCTAGTCCTTGCTTTGGCTTGTAAAGCATCTCAACCATCACTCCCTATTCTACCTTCATGCTTTATGGGGCATCTGTGACACAATATTTTGTCACACCTCCTATTCACTTCCTATTCCATATCCTGAAGTGCCAAAGTGTTGAAAACTATGAAGTATATCCATGATGATACACAGACAAAACCATCCCTGAAAAACCAAAGGAAAACTACCCTGAGTCAATTCTGAATAAGGCCAGCTAGAATCCTAACTTTTAGGGCTAGTGCTCTTTACTCCATTGCTTTCTCATTTTGATGGTAGGTCGCATTGCTTTACCCTAGTGCTTCCAGCTTGATTTTTGATATGAAAACCTGCAGTGAACCTATTTTGGTAGTTTTTCCCAAAATGGGGGAGAAGCTTCATATGCTAGAAACTTCAAGAACAACGAGTCGGATATTGGTTGTTGTAGATATGGTCGAGCTCTCCCATTTGGAACTCTTAATATTTTCATTGTTAACCTTCTCGTGGAGATGTGGACCTTCCTCCCTCTTTTCTAGATTCCTGACTCCCTCTCCCTTCCTATAAATCAACTCCCTTCCATCCCCAAATGGTTGGTCATTGATTGCCTGCATTCTCATACTGAGATTATGCCCAAATTTTGCCCATTCTAACTTGGAGAAGGATTGCTTGAAGAGTCTTTCCTTGGACTTGGACATCCACCAAAATGGGGTCTCCAACATCAAGGCATAGGTTGTATTCTTTTCTTTTTAGCTTATTCATATATACATCCGATGTTCACTTTCCATAATTGTGTAAATGGTTATGGTTTTAGCTTAATACTCCTTGATCTATAAGTAGTTTATGTTTTATGTATGCCATATATGCTTTTGTACCTTGTATCACTCTTTGATATTTCTTGAAAGTACTTATACCTGAAGAACAAGTAAAGAGCGAGCCTGGATGCAAAGGAATCAAAGTCATCTACAAAGGATTGAGCGATTAGAATCAAAGCGAGGAAGGTCACTCACTCTCTGCATCTGGTAAACATAAGCTAGGAAAGTGTATGTTAGTTTGTTTAGTTTGTTCTAGACCCACGCATTGGGCTAGAGAGATTGTCTTTGTTCGTAGAGGAGATTTATCTTCACAACACCTAGGCTCACACTTGGGGAGGTGACCGAGAGGGAGTTACATGGTGCTTTTTAGTTAGACAACTCGAGGCATTAGGTGAGCATGAGGTGTGCAGGATGGTAGTCATTTTTGGCAGGATGATGCCTAGGATTCTGGAAGTACCCGGGCATATCTTCGGGAGTTGGGATAGTAGATCTCGTTGTGTGATTTGACAGGCACAAAGCAGCCGGATATTCACATCACAGGTTCTTAATGCTCGGTGCCTACCTATTGGATACCTATAAGAGGCAGAGATAGGACACAGAGGGGTCCCAATAGTTAGTAGCATATCATAGTGGTAGGAAAAGAGGATTGGGGGTTTTGGACCTCCAGTATGGTTATGGGATTGAGGGATCCAGTGGATTGGTGGGATACTCCACTCCTCAATGAGCATGGTTGGGATAACAAGCAAACTGATTCATTCACAGGAGGAAACATGGGGGATCATTAAAGTCCTCACCATAGGATGAGGAAGATTGTTGCTTAGGATTGGGGTTGTTATCCTCCATAATATCCCTATGCCAAGAAGGGAAATCGAAGGAGGTAACCTCAAACCGCTTACGGTTCAGCAGTTAGCCCTACTAAACTAGAGAGAGATCTCTCTATGAATTCATAGCCAATGATGACTGGAATGGGAAATTTTTTTAGCCTAGATATGTTAGGCTCAGGTAGGGTTTTGAAATTTTTAGGTTTTTATGCTTGATAAGGGATGAAAACTAGGTAGTTGGGTAAAAGGATCAAAGGGTTACAACATCAAAGATATAGAGGAGCAAGGTAGCAATGCTTTTGGGATGGCTTTAGGGTTTGTTGGTGTAGTGTAGTGTTTGAAAGAAGAAAAAGCTCTCAATGAGCATGTGGACCATGAATTCATTAAGTAAGAAAGAAAATTACACAAAATGATATTCCCATCAAAACAGAGCTTTATGCAAAGAATTCTGATATTAAACCTTTAAGGAAAACCATTGAAGAAATAAGATATGAAAAGAAGAGATGTATATCATTCAAATAAAACTAAAACGGAGAAAATACATCATCACAAACTCACTGCACATGAATTCCTAGATAATAGTTGCAAACAACTCCTTTGATTTCCTGAATAAAGAGTTGAAATCCAACCTACAAGTGTTCTCTTCTCTGATATCCAACCATCCAAATGACTAAGAAAATGATACATATGAAAAAAGATATCCCTTCTCTCAGGGGTCGAATCCATGAGTCTATGAACTAATACATGAGGTGTTCCAACCAAACCCTAATGTCTAAGGAGGTTAAAACAACTCCTTAATTTAAACTTTGACTCAAACTACTCTCATAAATGAGGCCTAAATTTACATAAAAACAACTTAACAATCCTATTTACCCTTAATTACATCATAATTGCATCAAAATCAAGTAATTAAATCATCAAAACTTGAATCCAACTGATAAAATTGAGGAAACGTTGTTACAGGCAAAAACGCAACGAAATCAGTGAAAAGTGTAGCATGCGAGGAGAAAGCGCAATGAATTCGGGAGAATTGGTTTTTGAAGGCCTTCATGAGGTCCAAATTGTAATATTGATGGCTGATTGGAAAGCTGTGGATGTCTTCTACATGATGGAATCTTCAAGAGCTGAAAACGGTTACTTCGAGCCTTCGAAAATGATATTCTCCCAGAGGTACTCTCAAAAGCGCAATGTGCTCTTCAACAGGAGGGAAGAAAGGTGTTTTAGATAGTTTTTGGTCATTTCCACCTATCAAAACCTCTTGAAGGTCTAATCCTGAAGGCTAGATGTCATATAATAGTAATGAGGAATTCAGATATGCAAACAAAATGTGATTTGGAGCTCCCTATCAAAAGCACAGCTTGGGGCACACTGCGTTTTTGACCCTGTGACTATGTTAAAAATTTCTAAACATTCACAAAAAACCAGAATTTCACCAAATCTCTTCAAAATTGGTTCATGAAGTCCTGAAGTGTTATGATATTCTATGAGGGAGGCATAAGAAAGAAAATCCAACTTATCATTCTATTTTTGCCTTATTAGGGTTTCCTTGAGTTTTTCCTTCAACCGCTTGATCTTGATCTTGGAAACTTGATTCCTTGTGTAGTAATGAGCAGCCATGTGTCTTTGAAACCTGTTGTATCTATTAGCCCTCTTAAGAAGCTTTTCCAAATGACAATTCACTTTGTCAAGCCAAAAGTTTCTGTTTTCATTGATTGTTGTTGCAATTAGGTCAACTGAAGACATTTATTCTCTTTGTTGCCGAAGTACCCTTTTGAGGCCTCTAGTCCTTGGCCTTTTTATTGTCACCTTCTCTTGATGCTCATCTAGATCCTCTATATCAATCATTTATTTTCCCTTTACATCCTCTTTTCCAACATCAATCTCATACTTTTCCAAGAGTACCAGATTTACCTTCAATTGTTGATTCTCCTCCTCTAGGAATGAAATCATGAAATTGACCTTTGATAAGATGTACTTAAGCTCTTTCATCTCAGTATATTTCTCCATGATGACCTGCTCTATTGTCTTATGCTCCTCAATTAACATTCAATTCAACCATATCAATGTCAATATGGAATTGCTCCTCATCTTGCAAAGGTGCCTAATGTTGTGATGGTGATCCATGTTCTGTTGGTTCTACTTATGTAAGCTTGACCCCTTCCATAATATGTGGAGTAAACACAAGCCTATTGCCTCTCTGATATGTTTGAGTCACCTCAGGCCTAGGTGTCCTCTCAGCTATAGGTCTTCTATATGCACCACTCTTCACATGCTTAGATGGTGCTAATGATGTACTTTGGCTTGTAGATTGACTAACAAAAGACAACAAGATATCTGATTGAATGAATGTCTCCCAAGTGATGCTCTTTTTTGCAAGTTGATGCCATACAATGATTTTGATGAGGGCATGGTGAAAAAGGTTGTTTTCATGATCACTCTGTCTATGTTGCACCTTCTCTGCCATTTTAGCAAATCTTTTGTAGAGGTAGTAGGGTAGGTTTAGTGGCTTTACCCATATGAAATGCATGAGCAGTTTAACATGGTATCTACACAATCTAGAAAATCTTCCCTCACATGTAAATTACTTCATAATAACCCTCATCAATGGAGAAAATTCCTCAAGGAGTTGTCCAAAAGGAAAATCCTTCTTAATGCTATGTTTATAGTGGCCTTTAATGAAAGGTTGATAGTTTTGCAGATCCAAGTCCATGCTCTTAAACCATTTTTGTCCACTGTTGAGTATCCATGTGGCTACTAATATGACTTCAGTTTAAATGGTGAAACTGACACTTGCAATAACGACCTTATCTCTCCTAAGATGAGTGGCAAACAAACTGGTCAACTTGGCATGGTATTTGACCTTTTGAACTAGCTCACAAAACCATAAACACCCTACATTCTGAAAGCATTTCTTGGATAGTGGGGAGGAAATCATCTAATCAATGTTGAGTGGTTCAAACCTTGAAATTTGACCTTCCTTATTATAGGATTTCCTTTCCTCCATTTTGACAGTGTGAAAGAGAAAACCCTAATTAGGAAAACAAGGGAATTGGATGAGGGGATAGGATGAAGGGTTTAGGGAAGGAAAAAGAGTGTAGGAAAATTTCGGTAAATAGGTAGGGGTTTTAGGAATATTTGGGAAGTGGAATGGAATGAAATGAGTGTAGGATCTGGTCTAGAGAATTTCTACACAGTCTTAGTTAGGGAACTGCCAAAAACGTAATGTAGGGAGTTTTAGAGGGTATGCAACATGAAAACAAGGAAATGAACTAATAGGAGGTATACATAGACTTGAAATTACTTATAAAATGTTGATGAAACTTTAATTTCCCTTTGGAAACCTTTGAAAACCGACTTTGTGAGTGTAGGAGAGAAAACATGGTGAAGTTCTGAAAGTGCATCATAGGTTCTGGAAAATGTAGGGAGGGTTCTGGAAAATGCAGCGTGGTTATTTTGGAGTGCCTTTTGAAGTATATTTTCATGGGAAAATATTGAGGAAATTTATTTTGGGTTAATGAGAGCTCTCTACCAATGAATATGAGGGAGAGAAATGAAATGAGATGGTCTTTATAGCTTGTAGAAGTCAATTTCATAATGTTAGGGTAGCCCACCATGTGTTTTCACTTTAGCTTTTGGAAACTTTTTAGCTTTGGAACATCTGAATGCAACTTTAGAGAATTAGAACTTATTAAATCATTTTTGAAATAAATTACACTTTGGAACAAAACCTTCTGGGAAAAACCCTATTACTACTTCATTTTCCAGATTTAAGAATGACATGACAGATTTTGATGACTCTAACCTTAATGACCTAATGGTGACACTGAGATGAATGAAGACCATGGTGATATGACTGAGATGATGATGATGATATTTTAGTGATGGCACATCCAACTGAGTGATGGCAGTGACCGGAACATGAAAATTTTGAAGGAGCAGTAATAGACCTAGACACACTAGCTAGTGACAAAATTTTATTCTGAAAACCTAATGAAATGATTAAAATTTGACTTGAGACCCCTAAAAAAACCTTGTAAGACCATATTTGATCACTGGTGATAGGCAGAACTAACTGACACTAACATTGGCTCCAGCTGGGGATGGCAGTGCCTTGGAGGTTTCAAGAACATCGTAGACCATGTAGCCTTAACCATTGGGCATGCAGTCAAAATACAAAGACCAAATTTGAAACTAAAAATTGACTGACTAACTGACTTCGACAAACAATTAAAAAAACAAACTGAACCTTTCAAACCAGGATTTGGTCAAAGAAACCTTATGGCCTTCTCCTCGGTCTTCAAGCTCCCATGATAGCCACTTCACACTCTGAGAGGAAAGTAAAATGGTATGTACAATGATAATGAAAATTTCCAAAAATTTCTCAAGTAAGGTAGTGCTTGAAAATCCTACCATTGATTGCTCCTCCTGAATAATCTTATCCATCCATTTCTTCTAGTAGAAAGGGAAACAACTAGATTGATATCTAATGCATGCAAGTTAGATTTGTCCATGAGCTTTGCCAAAACTTGTCCCTTAATCAACTTTGTCGGTTTTATCTCCATATCATATTCTAGCATTGATGCGATCCATTTTCCCCACTTGCCTTCTAGATTTGTCGGCATAATAACTTCCTTCACTGCTGCTATTGGAATGTAAGATCAAATAGGTGAAGCATAATGTAAACGCAAAATTCCTTAAGAGATATCACCAAGGCTAAAGCTTGCTTCTCAATAATGTTATACTTTAGCGCTGCATCTCTTGTAGTTCGACTGAAAAAAGCTATGGGCTGTTAATTTTTCTGGTCCCTCTTTTGCATTAGGACAATTGCTAAAGTATGCTCTGAAGCGAATGAAAATATAATAAAATATGACGTATAATCAGGATTGATCAAAGTGGGAATAGTAGATAATGAAAATTTAACTGCATTGAATGATTTCTTAGCATATTTTGACCATGTTTCCTCACTCTCTTTCTTTAGCATATTAGTCATCTCCCTCAAATTTTCAGAAAGGTTGGGGATGAACCTCCTCAAAAAGTTAATTTTTCCATTGAGAGATTGAATCTCTCTTTTGTTTCTTGGAAAATCTAACTGTTGGATTGCTTTAACTCGTGGAGGGTTGATGCGAATACCATCTTTGGAAATAATGTGCCCCAACAGTTTTCCCTCCTCCATGGTGAATAATCTCTTCTTTGGATTTAGTGAAATGTTGAATTTTTTGCATCTCTAAAAAACGATTCTTAGATGATGCAAGTTCTCATCATTAGATTTGCAAAAAAATGTGAGATCATCCAAACAAATAACCAAAAATACATACTTTTCATTGGCGAAAGCAATGTCCATTGCTTGCTGAGAAGTGGCCCCTGCATTCTTCAATCCAAACGACATATTAGCGTAGATAAAAGTACCCCATGGTGTCGTAAAGGATGTTTTCAACTGATGATCTTCATGCACCAAAATTTGGTTGTAGCCCAAGTATCCATCAAGAAGTGACATCCTAGAAGACCCAACTACCCTCTGTAAAATATGATCCATATTTGAAAGAGCATAATTGTCCTTTAAGGACACTTTGTTCAAATTCCTGAAATCAATACAAAGATGAATCTCCCTGTCTTCTTCCTTACCAGCATAAGGTATGACATCCATTCAGAAAAATGAATAGGAACTATAATACCAAATTTGTAAAGTCTATTTACCTCTTTCTGAATGGATGACAACAATTTTGGATTAATCCTCCTCAGCGTCTAGCGAAATGGCTTCTGATCAAGATTGACTGGTATAGTACGCTGGATGATGTTCTTGTCATACACTTTAAGATCTAAATAGTCCCAAGAAAATACATCAGAAAATTATGTCATCAAAGCAATGTACTTACTTTTCACTTCAACAATTTGACCATCTTGGGCTTGTCAGTTGTACCAATGTTTATATCTTCAACACCTTTTTCTATGGGGACCATTGTGGGATTTTTGGTGACATCATCATGATCAAATAACTCTTCCAAAGGCACAAGACCTCATTGAATGTTATTGTCTTTCAGCTGCAACATTTCAACTTCAGTAGCCTCAATTTCCGGATCATTCTCATCAAATGCATCATCAATATGGGAATTCAGGAATTCATCCTTCATTTGTAGAAAATTATTAATTTTCTTATCATCCCAAAACACCTGCCAATATCTTAGATTGTTAGAGATAGCTAGATGGTGCTTAACATGAATCGAATACTTCTTATTAGAGTGGATGGGGATCTTAAACATACTTGATGAAGTGGCAAGGGAATCAACCATAAAATTCTGACTTCTAGTAATCAAAGACAATGTATATTCTACAAGGGTCTTGAGAATGTCAAGGAAAACATTTCGATAAGCTCACATCCTTGGATTGTTGGCCTAGTACTACCATTTTACCTGTTTAATCACCAACTTAGAGTTGCCATAAATTGAAATTTTCTTTGCTCCCAGCTTTTTGAGAATTTTAGGGCCAACAATCAGTGCTTTGTACTTTGCCTCATTATTTGAGAAATTAGAAGCAAACTTATATGAACTCAATATTACATTGTGAGGAATTTTACATGATTGATGCAAAGGACCATGAATCCACATGCGAATCCCAGCTCCTTCCTTTCCCAATGCACCATCAAACTCCACAGTCCAAAGACCATCTTCTTCATCCAGAAACTAAAACTTGGATGGCTGATATGTCTAACGTTTTGGAGGATGAATCACTGTCTCAATAATCTATGTTTTTGGCATTGATTCAACAATCCTTTCAGGTGAATTTTAAGGCTACAAACAATTTGCATCCTTTTTCTCTTTTTTTGCAATCAAATCTTCCTGTACACCATTTATAACATTAGAAACTTCTGAAATTTCGACAATCTGACTGTCATCATCTACTGGACTCATATCACTATACAAAATGGAAGACTCTAGGTCAGTATGTATAGCATGGATTGGGAGATATTAGGTCTCTCTTTGCTACTAATCATGAATTTCATCTTCTTCTCTCGGTACAATTTTCTATGCTGCCCAAATATAGGTATAGTATCATACAAGAAGTAAATTTGTAGGGTTCCTTTCAACTTTGGTCCCCAAGACCGTGAGAGCAACATGCCAAACCATGGAGGTATATCAGCAACAACCACATCCATCAACACATTCTTAGCTGGAATTTGGTCGAGGGACACTACTAAGTATTTGATAAGATCCAAGAATTTTACTCTTCCTGAATCAAATGAATAGATGTCATGGTATGGTTGGGTGATATCTAATCCCTGTTTGTCCATAATGGATTTTGGCATAAGGTTATGTGAGGCCCCATAATCTAACATGGCATTATGGAGGATAAACTCTTGGAGTTTCAGAATAAGATAAAAAGGTGGGACTTCACTATCTTCAGGACTTCCCTCTACAGCTGGACCAAACAGAATTGCAAGCTCATCATCGGAAAAATTAACTATACCTGACATCTGATCTAATTTCAACATCTTAGCAATTTGAGACTTGCATTTATCATTCTTGACTAGTTAAGTTAGAGGAATCAAAACTTTCAACTTAGAAATTTCATTCTCTAAACTAAACAAATTAGATTGCTTGAGGCTACCTCTTTTGAAGTGATGTCCTTCCTTTTAGTCTGTCCTTTGGGATGAGACTCCTTTCTCTGACCTTCACTTTGAGCCTCCTTATCCTTCCTTACATATATGGTAGAAGCTTCATTGTTTTTGTCTCGACTTAGAATAACAATCTCCTTTTCTCTATTTTTCTCTACAGGGGATGCTTCTTTGTCTTGTGCATCTCTTTGAGAATTTTTCCTTTTCTAATGAAATGTAACTTGAACATTCCTTCTCCTCAAATTTTATTTCTTCTACAAATCGCTGAGAGCATTCTGATATCCCTGTTGGTATTCTTCGGTTTGCACTGCCCATGAATCATCATTTGCAAGGACATGCTGCTGATCACTTGGTGCAAGAGATCTTGAGAAAATTGATCTTCCTCAGTTAGAAAAGTAGGTAGCTCATCTTCCTCAAAGAAGTGATTTTCTTCAATAATTTCTTCTTCATCTTCTTCTAGACCTTGAGTGTAATTTTGCTAAAATGGAGTTCTGACTTGTCCTTGAGGATCTTGATTTTTCTGCTTTTTCTACTTATTTCTGAATTTGTCCCTATAATTTGGATTCCTTATTGAAGGCTTCGCTTTTCCATCTACAATGGTCATACTATCCATCATGCTTTCCATGGTCTTTATGAGAGTGTCAAGTTTACCATCAAAAGAAGAGGAGGATTCCTCCTTAATGGTAACTTTCTTCTCCGGTTTCTTCGGTTTTAATTTGGACTTCTTGATCAGCAAATTAGCCTCCACACTCACCACATTGCGCTACATTTCTTCGAAAGTTGCAGGATCTCTCTCCGTAAGCTGATAAGCCATGTCCAGGTCAAAGGCATGAGGATAGTGGAGGAGTGGTAAAACAGGGGGAGGTTTCATGTCATTAGGGATGGAATTGTACACAAGATTGAATCTTGTTGTAAACTCCTGCACTGTCTCATTCAAATTTCTCTTCATGGAATTGTATTCAACCAAAATTTGTAATGGATTTTTCTTCTCTTGCCACCAGGCTAAGAACAACTCTGTCAGCTATGGAGAGTTGTTAATAGAACCAACTTCCAAACTACGAAACCACTTCTTAACATCTCTGGAAAAGATCTATGCTATAATTCTCATTTTAGCATTCTCCTCATTAACCTCTTCAAGATCGATGAAATCCACTAATTTGTCAACATGTTGTTGAGCTGTGATTTTAGAATTTCCATAAAAAAGAGGAAGTATTTGGCCATAGTTTTGAGGTAGGGCTGCAAGTTGACCAAGCAATGCTAGAGGGATGAGGCTTGCCATGACTACTGGAGGGAGTTGTACGATAACTACAATGGGTTGTTTTTATGGAGATGATGACGTCAAATGAAGTAGTGGTGGATGATGTATTTGATGGTATGGTAGAGGATGTAGCAGCAGACAAAATTTCAAGTTGATATTGAATATAAGCTTTTTCGGTGGTGATTTGAAGTTGGTTAGCTAGGCTTTGGAGCTTATCAAAGTTTAACCAAAGCTCATGATCGAGTTTAGGAAATAGAGATTTAGAAGTAGGCAAGTATGAATCAAACCTAATAGGATCAAATACTACCTCTGAAAGGAAAGATTTAGATTTTGACCAAAAAAGAGATAACTCAAATTGGATATCAAAAGAAAGATCTTCTGTGGTAAACAATTAATCAGGCAAATAAGTAGTTCTTACCAATTTACTAGATCCACTTTAAGGAAGAGGGGGTTTTAGTTTCCTCAATGGTTTATTTGGATCGTCAACAATCAGAGGTGGATTTGGGTCAGGATTTGACCTCTTGTGTATTTTAGGAGCCAGAGTTTTACACCTTCAACTTGATGTGATTTTTTAAATCAACCTTCTTTGAATATTAGAATCTGTCACCCACAAAACCAGTCTTGAATGCACTTGTAGAACTAATCCTAGGAATAATATATCAGTCATTTCCCAACAAGGGTGCAAAAATGTTATCCTCCAAAATATCCCATGGCTGAGAAGGAAAATCAGAGGAGGTAACCTCAAACCACTTACGGTCCACCAGCTAGCCCTGCTAAACCATAGAGGGATCTCTCTATGAATTCACAGCCAATGATGACTGCAATGGGAAAATATTTTAGGCTAGATATGTTAGGCTCAAGTAGGATTTTGAAAGTTTTAGGTTTTGATTCTAGATAAGGGATGAAAACCAGGTATCTAGGTCAAAGGATCAAAAGGTTACAACAGAAAAGATATAGAGGAGCAAGGTAGTAATGCTTTTGTGATGGCTTTAGGGTTCGTCGGTGTACTGTAGTGTTTGAAAGAAGAAAAAGGTCTTAATGAACATGTGCACCATGAATTCATTAAGTAAGAAGGAAAAATACACAAATGATATTCCCATCAAAACAAAGCTTTATGCAAAGAATTATGCTTATAACCTTTAAGGAAAACCACTGAAGAAATAAGATATGAAAAGGAGAGATGTATATCATTCAAATAAAACTAAAAGAGAGAAGATACGTCATCAAAGCTCACTACCCATGAATTCCTAGATAATAGCTACAAACTTATCCTTTGATTTCTTGAATAAAGAGTTGAAATCCAAGCTAAAAGTGTTCTCTTCTCTGATATCCAACCATCCAAATGACTAAGAAAATGATACATATAGACCAAAAAAAGATATCCCTTCTCTCAGGGGTCGAATCCATGAGTCTAGGAACTGGTACATGAGGTGTTCCAACCAAACCCTATGTCTAGGGAGGTTAAAACAACTCCTTCATTTAAACTTTGACTCAAACTACTCTCATAAATGAGGCCTAAATATACATAAAAGAAACTTAACAAGCCTATTTACCCTTAATTACATCATAATTTCATCAAAATCAAGTAATTACATCATCCAAACTTGATCCAACTGATGAAACTAAGAAAAAGTTGCTACAGGAAAAACGCAAGGAAATCAGTCAAAAGTGCAACGTGCCAGGAGAAAGTGCAATGAATTTGGGATAATTGATTTTTGAAGGCCTTCCCGAGGTCCAAATTTTGATCTTGATGGCTCATTGGAAATTTGTAGATGTCATATACATGATGGAATCTTCAAGAGCTGAAAAGGTTAGTTCTATCCCCCAAAACTACATTCTCCTGGAGGTACTCTCAAGAGCGCAGCATGCTCTTCAACATGAGGGTAGAAAGGTGATTTTTAGGTAGTCTTTGGCCATATTCACCTATCAAAACCTGTTGGATCCCAAAGGATAGATGTGATATAATAGTCATGAGGAATCTAGATATGAAAACAAAATGTGATTTAGAGCTCCCCATCAAAAGCGTAGTGTGGGGAACGCTGTGTTTTTTACCTAGTCACTATATCAAAAATTTCCAAAATTTCACAAAAAACAAAAATTTTGCCAAATCTCTTCAAAATTGGTTCATGAAGTCCCAAAGTGCTATGCTATGTTGTCAGGGAGGCATCAACAAGAAAACCCAACTTATCATTCTTTGTTTGCCTGATTAGGGTTTCCTTGAGTTTTTCCTTCAACCACTTGATCTTGATCTTGGAAACCTGATTCCTTATGTAGTAATGAGTAGCCATTTTTATTTGCAACCTGTTGTCTCTATTAGCCCTCTTAAGAATATTTTCCAAATGACTATTCACTTTGTCAAGCCAAAACTCTCTATTTTCATTGATTTCTGCTCCAATCAGGTTAATCGAAGACATTTGTTCTCTTTATTTCTGAAGTACCATTTTGAGGCCTTTAGTCCTTGGATTTTTCCTTGTCACCTACTCCTAATGCTCATTTGAATCCTCTATATCAATCACTTCTTTTCCCTTTACATTCTCTTTCCCAACATCAACATCATACTTTTCCAAGAGTAGTTGATTTACCTTCAATTGCTGATTCTCCTGCTCTAGGAATGAAATCATGAAATTGGATTTTGATAAGATGTCCTGAAGCTCTTTGATCTCATCATATTTATCCATCATGACCTGCTCTATTATCTTATTCTCGTTATTAACCTTCAAGTCAACCATATCGGTGTCAAGATGGAACGGCTCCTCATCTTGCAAAGATGCCTCATGCTATAATGGTGATCCCTGTTCTGCTAGTTATGCTTATGTAAGCTTTTCCCCTTCCACAATATGTGGAGTAAACACAAGCCTATTGCCTCTTTGATATATCTGAAGCACCTCAGGTATAGGTGTCCTCTCAACTGCAAGTCTACTAGATGAGGCACTCTTACATGCTCAGATGGTGCTAATGGTGTACTTTGGCTTGTAGATTGACTAACAGAAGACAACAAGATATCTGAATGAATGAATGTCTCCCAAGTGATGTTATTTTGTGAAAGTTGATGTAATACAATGATTTTTATTAGGAGATGGTGAAAAAGGTTGTTTTGATGATCACTTTGTCTATGTTGGACATTCTCTGCCATTTTAGCTAAGATTTTGTAGAGGTAGTAGGGTAGGTTTAGTGGCTTTACCCCTGTGAAATGCATGAGCAGTCTAACATGGTATTTGTACAATCTAGAAAATTTTCCCTCACATGCAAAGTACTTCATAATAACCCTTGTCAATGGAGAAAATTTCTCAAGGAGCTGTCCAAAAGGAAAAACCTTCTTAATGCTATGTTTATAGTGACGTTTGATGAAAGGTTGATAGTTTTGCATATCAGAGTCCAAGCTCTTAAACAATTTTTATCCACTTTTGGGTACTCCTATGGCTGCTGCTATGACTTCAGTTGAAATGGTGAAACTAACACTTGCAACAATGACCTTATCTCTCCTATGGTGAGTGGCAAACAAACTGGTCAACTTGGCATGGTATTTGACCTTTTGAACTAGCTCACAAATCCTAAACAACCTACATTCTGAAAGCATTTTTTGGATAGTGGGGAGGACATCATCTCATCAGTGTTGAGTGGTTCAAACCTTGAAATTTGACCTCCCTTATTATAGGATTTCCTTTCCTCCTCCATTTTGACAATGTGCAAGAGAGAACCCTAATTAGGAAAACAGGGGAATTGGGTGAGGGGACAGGATGAAGGGTTTAGGGAAGGGAAAAGGGGGTAGGAAAATTTATGGAAATAGGTAGGGTTTTTAGGAATATTTTGGAAGTGGCATGGAATGAAATGAGTGTAGGATCGGGTCTAGAGAAGTTTTACACAGTCCTAGTTAGGGAATTACCAAAAACATAGTGTAGGGAATTTTAGAGGGTATACAACATGAAAACAAGGAAATGAACTGATAGGAGGTATAAAGAGACTTGAAATTAATTGGAAAATTATTTTGAAACTTTAATTTCCCTTTGGAAACATTTGAAAACTGGTTTTGTGATTGTTGGAGAGAAAACACAACAAAGTTCTGAAAGTGCAACATAGGTTCTAGAAAACGTAGCGTGGGTTTTGGAAAACACAACATGGCTACTTTGGAGTGCCTTTTGGAGTATCTTTTCCTGTGAAAATTCTCAGGAAGTGGTGTGTTGGTGAATGGGATCTCTCTACCAATGAATATGAGGGAGAGAAATGAAATGAGATGGTCTTTATAGCTTTTAGAAGTCAATTTCATAATGGTAGGGTGGCCCACCATGTGTTTTCACTTTAGATTTTGGAAACTTTGTAGATTTGGAACATTTGAATGTAACTTTAGAGAATTAGAACTTATTACATCCTTTTTGAAATACATTAAATTTTGTAACAAAACCTTTTGAGAAAAACCCTATTACTACTCCTTCATTTGCCGATTTATGAATGACATGACAAATTTTGATGACTCTAACCCTAATGACCTAATTGTGACATTGAGTTTAATGAAGACCATGATGATATGAATTATATGATGATGATGATGATGATCGTTCAGTGATGGCACATCCAACTAAGTGATGGCAGTGACTGAAACATGAAAATTTTGAAGGAGTAGTAATAGACCTAGACACACTAGCCAGTGACCAAATTTTATTCTGAAAACCTAATGAAATGATTAAAATTTGACTTGAGACCCCTAACAAAACCTTGTAGGAGCATATTTGATCCTTGCTAATAGGAAGAACTGACTGAAACTAACATTGGCTCAAGATGGGGATGTGTTGTACTATGTAACAACCCCCCCCGATTTATATGAATAATAGTTGATATATGACATATAAATGGGGACCCTTTTTAATTTTTTTTTAATTGTTTGAAAAATAAATCCTAACTCTAAAAAATTTCCTTAAAAACCGTTAGAAACAACCCAAGCTTAGGATCTTTATCGCAAATCACATTTCACATTTTTCTGTGTGATAATTATAAACATCTTTAAGTGAATCCTGAATTGCGATATGCAATGAAACCCCCCACTGCGATATTCGGATCAGAACGCCTTGACAACATGTGATCGCAATTTGCACAGTCACAAATAAATAATGCATGCCATTGTGTCATCCTTTAATGATTTATGAAATGTGATATTGAGATTTTCGCAATTGCATTTCGCATTATCTCCAGGCAATGCTATATTACAACGTTTAAAAGTTGTGATATGTAAATAAAGCAAGAAGCATGGTAAGTTATTTTGTTTTAATATAATAATGAGTGGTTTCACAGGATAATTAATATTTAGTAGTTTAAGAAAAGGTAATGATGTTTCAAGTTATGGCAAGTTAACGATGGATATCTCATTCAAAATCTTCCCACGATTCAAAGTCATTTCAGAGAGTTTTCTACCTTAATTTCCCTATATCATTTGCACTAATATATCTCTTCCATTTCAGGCAAGGTTCAAAAGATATGTCATTGCAAAACGTGATGCAAAAGAAAAAAATTCACAGCATTATAGAGTTCGAGCTATCAGAAATGTCGCCTATATTCTCTGATACAATTTGTAACGCCGATTGGGGAGCGACAGCATGTGAATTCATATACAACAAAATTGAAGATGAGCATCCCAAAATTACTGTCCTAAAGGCAAAGACTGACTCAATAAAACCTTCGAGAGTCCAAGTCAAATATGCTTCTTGTTCCTTCCTTCACAGAATAGGAGCAAGAGCGAAAATACTGCCATATACTGATATGATTAGGTGGGTGGTGGAAAATCTCAGCATTGAAGACATGCAATTCAGGAACTCAAGGATGGAGCTCATGGAGTCATTCAAAGTTGAAGACCTGAAGAAAATGTACCATATACCTGACCCTCAAGACATATATGACAATTCATACCTAGCCAACTTTGCAAAGAAAAATGAAGAACCTTTCAAGATGATCGAGGGCTGGAGGGTACTGGAGAACAAGTTCAAATTTGATAAAATGGGTATGTATCATGTAGCCTCATTAGAAAACCACTACAACTATGCAATTGCTATGTTATGTAGGCTATATGGATTACCTAATAATGCTAAGTTTTCCATAGAATGGATTCCTTTAATTGATGCATGTGTCAATTCCCACATAATGAATTGGGCCACTATCCTATCTGATAACCTAGCCACTACCATCTTTGAGTATCGTCAGAAGAGATCCTGCTCCACAGAGAACCTTCCTCCATTTTATTCAGTGCATACATCATGGATGTCATCTATTTCTACACTAAATTTCCAATCATGGGTTGGAAATGAACTTTGCAGGACCCTTACCCTGTCCATCTCAGCCATAAACAGATTTGGGAATCCCATTATATACCGCATTTTTATAAAGTATGCCATGCTATTATTTTACCATTGCATCAATTGAGTTTTAATAAGAAAGCCCCCAGGTTTTCCAAATAAGCCGCTACAAACCTTGTCGTAGTAGGCAAGTATTTTATTAAAGAATGGTTTACATACATTAGGGTTTTTAGTAGTACAACGGACATGCATGTCCTCCCTTTGTATGTCTCTGATAAACTATTAGCAAGAGAAATAGCCCACCAGACTGTGGGAAAAGGCTTGACCAAGACCCTAAAAGATAACAAAAAGTCATTGTGGCCATCTTTTCCCATTCGGTGTGGTTCCTTTTCATTAGCAAATTTTAACCATGCAACCAAGGAATCAATAAGCCTAGAGAGCCTCAGGCTCCATACTCTGCCGCAAACGCAATTTGATCCAGAAAAAATTGCACATAATATTGCTAATGCGGTGAAAATCAAGCCCTTTAACCATGAGGCTAATAATTCTGAAGACATTTTACAATCAAATGAATCATTTGAACAAGTGTTTGAGTGGGAAAGGGAAAATCTGAGTCCTAAATATTTTGAAAGATTTCAGGAATTGAGAAACAAAAGGCTCGAAATAATTCTGCTACATTTGTTAAAAACCGAGGACAAGCCTACACCCAGTGTGACTGTCAACAGTGAGGGACCAAATTCTCACATAGAGTCTCAAGTGGACATAGGGAAAGCACTAGATACAGGGAAAGCCTAGGACATCGAGAATATAGTGGAATGCAATAGGAGATCAGTTGAAAAGTAGGTCATAAGTGACCCGACCAAAGATACTGGTTCTGATATCAAAAGAAGCAGTTTGGAGCAGGAGTGGGACCAATTCAATAAAAAACTACAAGACACTCCTAAGACAATAGATGCGAAGGAAACCAATGAAATATCACACTCCTCTGCATACCCAAAAAATTACAGAGTCTGAGTCGATGGATGAGCAAGGGACAAGTTCGCAGCAGACATAAATCATTCCTGTTTTGCCCACATCAAAAATTTTCCTAAAGTTGACTGAAATTCCTCCTTTAGATGTGTTGTACAGCCCAATTCAAAAGTTTGTAGTAAGGAGATAGAGGAAAAGAAGGAGGGTAGAGACACCCAAGATCCCATGTGGGAATGAGCCGATGGACATAGTATGGAAGGATATTCCTTCCAATCTAGCTAAAAATTTGACTAGATTGTCGCAGTTTAGAAGGGCATATGCAACTACCACCATGGATAAAGCTAGAAAGATATATATTTTGTTAAGGGAGAAGGAAGAGAAGATACCGCAGCTCGAGCAACAACTACAAATAGAAAAAGCAAATGTGAACTAGCAAGCTGCTGAACAAATCGCTCAATTGCAACAGAATATGGAAGTGTTAAAGATAAGCCATGAAGCAGACATTTCTGCGAAGAACATGCAAATTCAAGAATTGCAAGAATGCATGGAAAAATATGAAAATGTCCCTATTGTTGATGAATTCATAAAAGAGGCACTAGAACTAAATTCCTTCCTATCAATACAACAAGAACAATTTTTCCAAAGAAAGTTGCATATCGCTCCTCACTTGATCACCAGTGATTAGTTAACGGATAAGGAGATTGACCAAAGAACTTAATTTAATGATATAAATACAAGGATCTTAGAGTTCATTGAATGGAAAGAAACAAAAGAAGGAAGAAGAGATAATCTGCTTGAGATTGAGGAGACACATAAGGACATTCTATTTACAGATTGGGATGCATGGATCAAGCAAGCTGAATTAGCAGTAGCAAGAGCAGCAAGGGGTGTCAAAGAACATAGTAAAAGCAGTAAACCATACTTTTCATGCCACCAACATGGTGAAAAAAGGTAACTAGAAAATATTTCCAGACTTAAATGACTTGCATAAAAGCCGGAAGGAAAGAGTGGAAATCCAAAGGGAAGCAATCGTAAAGTTAGCAAAGACTAACTGGGAGGCGTATTGGAAATACCTTTTCAAGCCACATAGCGAAATCATGATCCTCAACTGCTCACTCCATTCAACTCAGCGGACGATGCCACCTCTCACAGATGTTATTTTCGCAGGACAAGTCAGAAATAAGTTTGGGGCACCTCCTTAAGTCAAACCAATGGTCAATATATGTGATTTAAAAGAGAAGCTGACAGACATGAAGTAATCATTATAACCTCTTCTCATCAAGTCACTTTTATTTTTAGAGTTAGTTGACTGGTTAGGAGGAAGGTTGTTTGAAACCTCCTCGAATTTTTGTATAATCTATTTTTGAACATTAGTTAGAATATTATTTATACCCTTCTCATGCATTTAGCGAAGGGTCTACAATTTTATCAAAAAAATTTGCAAAGAATGCATTTTTGTAAGTTTGTGAATTCCTTGATGAAATTATGGAACATGGTCATTTCTTTTAAATACCAGACTACTTTCCTTTGTTGATGCACTATTGTATACATGGAAGATAATTGATCTGAAGAAAGGAGCTAATCTATGTCATTAGTCAAATCAGCAGAACTTCACACATATGGTATTTCCATCTTGTATGATTAGTTCTATTTCTGTTTAATTAGTGATAACACTTTGTTTTCATGAATTGTATATGAGATATGTCCTTTTGTTATGTGTTGATTGCACTATTGTATGATGCCTAGCTAAAATTGTTTATTTTCATACATAATCATAAGATATATGCGATATGGTTTATACATTTATTTGACTAACTATTTAGTCAAAGAAATTATCTTTATGCGTTATCACCTCTGTTTAATGCGTGATTGGTCTTTATTATCACATTTCAAACAAATATCTTTTTAGATCACATATCACACAAAAATACCCAGGTTTATATTAGATTAAGTTAGCTAGAGATTTGCATGATAGAATAGGCCATTTAGTTATCACTATCCTTACTGCAATCACTTGAAAACCACCCAATTTATTTTTAAAACCTACACTGGGAAACTGGTCCCATCATCCCTAGTCGGAGCCACCACTTCAAACGAAAAAGGTGTTGGTTTTAAGGTTCGGACTGGGTGGTTATCCCCCATGTTTGAGCAACAGAAATCTGACGCTTCAAAATTTTGGCACTAGAAGATGGTCCATCTGGCTATGAATGGAAGATAAGCCTAAAGATCAATCAAAAAACATTCATAAGAGTCAAAACCAATCCACAACTTGTACACCTTCTAGATCTTGTTCAAAATCTCCGTATCAGAAATTTGAAGTTGTAGAAACATCTCCCTCGTCTCCTGAAGTATTAAGACAACCACCTCCTTCAAATTACACTAATGAGTCTCATGAAGTTCGCTCTTTGATACAGAAATTGGAATAGATATCCATTTATTCCTAGAAACCAGAGACGCCCGAAGCTTCTGAAGAAAGTGTCACTTCCTTATTAAGAGAAACTAGTGTATTAACTAGATTGCAAAATGAAAGTTTTGGAGTAACTCCTTTTTGAATTTCCCATTCCTTCATGACGTAAGAAATTTATCACATCAATATCTAAATCGGATACCAGCGAGATCACTTCACCTTTCCATCCATTCACTTCTACTCAATCCACCTCTTTTCAACAATCCACTTCTTCAACTAGTATTGCTACTAGTAGTACTAATCTAGTAGTAAGTTTTTTGCCATCTATACCTACTTCTGGGTTGACCTTCCCATCTTCCCAGTGTTTGACTCAAGTTATGGCCAATCGACTAGCTCAACCTTGGACAAATCCTAGTGTTGTTCTGGTTGCTACTCCAAATGCTCTCCCAGCAAACCCAGAAAAATGGTTACCTAAATACAATCCCGATGATGGCCTTCCTGCTGAAGAACATCTAAATAACTTTATGCTAGCCATGAATCTTAATGGATTTTCACATAAAGATGTTGTAATTATATTGTTTCCTTATAATTTCCAAGGATATACTGGATCTTGGTATTTTTCCCTTCTAGCAAAGATCAATAAGAGACTGGGATACTTTTCAAGAAATATTTTTTGCAAAATTTGGTGACGACAGGACTATAGCATCCTTAATCAATGATCTTTCCAACTTAAAAGAAAATTCATATGAAAGGATGAAAGACTTCAACTCCAGATTTAACAAGTTAGTAAACAAAATCCCAACTTCCTCAAAACCTGTAGTGGATGTACAAATATAATGGTACATATCTTACCTCCCTTCTAATATTGCAATTTTTGTAGATAGAGCCAATAAGGACACCCTTGTAGAAAACATGAAGGAAGCTCCGTCTGTAGAAAGAAGAATTATTTCTTTAGAAAAGAGGCCACAGACAGATGAAAGGAAATCAAAGAAAGTAACAGTGAAGGATGATTCAAAATAGAAAACTCCAAAGGACCCTTTCGACCTTGAAGGCCTTCATAAAGTGTTAAAGACCATGTCTAATGAAATGGTTGAAATCAAGAAACAGTTTTCAGAATCATTTGCTCCCAAGAAACCTTTTCATTCATTTAAAAGAAATCCTTCTGCTACATCCCAACCACCAAATACTATTTCTAATGTTGAGTCTGATCTGGAAACAGAAGAAGACTCACCAACCAAAGATGAAGTTGAAATTGAAGAAGAAGTTTACTTAAACGGAATGTGGGACTTCATTCTTCCAATTGAAGAGGAAGAACAAGCTATGCTAGTAACTACAAGAAGTAAAAATCTCCTCATATGTCTACAACAATTTAGAAATAGAAAATTGCTACTCTTGTAAAGGAGAAGAGAGTAAGTAAGAAATCTAAGACTACTCAAACTGATTCTATTCCACTAGATCCCCCAAGTGTTTCCAAAATGTTAGTGATATCGGATACAATACAATATAAAATCATTGAATATATGAAAAAGACAAGAGCAAATATTTCATTACATGAGCTGACTAAACTCAAACAACAACAAACAATTCTACACAGAGAGTTAAAAGCAGTTCTTGTAGCCCCTCTTCCATCTGCTGTCATCACCCAAGCTACTTATGATATGGGTAAACCTCCTTCATCTTCAAACAAAGTAAATCCATCAGATTTAGTTCTGATAGGTGATAGGTCTATTTCTCATACACCTCCATTTGTTCTTACCTATGAGATTTTCAACAGAAATGTCCATAATTGCCTTGTTGATTTAGGAGCCTCTTCAAATATTATGCCAAGAACTGTGCACACCAAATTGAATATTACACCTCAAAAGTATGTTGTACACATAGTTCAACTAGACAGAACTAAAGTAGAGTTACTTGGAGAAATAACATCAGTTTCATTCAGGCTTTCCTCTAATCCAAAAGTTTCATAGATAATTGATATTCTAGTGGCTGATATCCCTAAGTTTTATGGTTTAATTCTAAGTAGGGATTGGTCTGAAAAGTTTCACGGATACTTTGCAAATGATTGGTCTCACATGTGGTTACCACACAGTCATAAACCTAACCAAATTAGAGTAGACAGTGAAAAAATCATGAAATACACAGTCATTGATCTCGAGGGGATCAATGAACCTGTAGCTTTCACCAATAGCATTATTGGTAACTACTAAGCTAAGTCATTCTTGGGATCCTTTAACGCTAAAAAATATCCCTTTCCATACAATGCTGTAATAACTTAGATAGAAATTTTTTGACAAACAGATGCTTCCAACTGTGTAGATGTAGTTGATAAAGTTGTAAATAATTCACTATTTTGGACTCTTTATTTTGATGATTCCAAGTCTGAAGATGGTGCAGGTGCAGGATGCATCTTAATCAGCCCACAAGGAGAGAAAACCATGTTAGCCTGTAGGCTTGAATTTCAATGCACTAACAATACCGTAGAATATGAAGCTTTGATTCAAGGGTTGTACAAATCCATTGGCCTTAACGTCAAATATTTGCAAGTATATGGAGACTCGTAAATAGTTATTAAATAGGTAAGAAACACAATCCATTACGTGTTTTGGCATCTCAAACATTATCAATATTTAGCCCATAATCTTACTTCTTATTTCACTGCTTTTAAAATTTATTCAGTCCCCAGATTACAAAATGCAAGTGTTGACTTACTTGCCAATGTAGCATCTAGGGTTATACCTTCAGAAGAATTTAGTCCAGATAGATTTTCCATAGAGTTGGTTTTTAGACCATCAATTCTTGATAACGTAACAAATTGTAGAGTGTTTAATAATGATGTTGATATAATTGATTTCCCTACATCAGAGGGATCATATGAGGAACAAATCATAGATGAAAATGAGCAATTCTTGAAAATCAACCATAAACAAGATCAAAAACCAATTCTGAAATCTGTAGTCAAAATGGAAGGTCTCTATGATTTGAAAGATAGATTTAAGAAGATTAACAACTTCAAGACTCAGAGCTCTACTATGAGATTTGAAGTGGTAAACCTACGTACAACTAAGAAACCTCAAAATGTCAACCTAGGTCTTGGTTTAACACCTGAAGAAAGGATATCATTCATCAAGTTGTTGAAAACATATAAAACTGTCTTTTCCTGGGATTATTCAGATCTCAAGATCTATGATTCCTCTGTAATTCAACATACTATACCAATGACTTCTAATGAGAAACTAGATCAACAGAAGCTGAGAAAGATTCATCCAAACCTTGAAAGTCAAATAAAATCTAAGTTGAACAAACTTCTAAAAGCAAAGATAATCTTTCCTGTTAGAAACTCAAAATGGGTATCAAATATGGTTCTTGTTAGGAAAAATAATGGTGATATTAGGATTTGTATTGATTTTAGAAACTTGAATAGAGCTTGTCAAAAGGATAACTTTACTTTGCCTACCATGGAGAAAATATTGCAATCAATTGCAGGTTTTGAGTTAATGTCTTTTTTAGATGGATTTTCAGGATACAATCAGATTCTTGTACATCCAGATGACAGAATAAAGACAACATTTAGGACCAAGTGGGAAACATATGCTTATCAGAATATGCATTTTGGACTTATCAATGCAAGTGCTACATTCCAACGCGCCATAGATATTGCTTTTAAAGGTCTAATTAATAAATCAGTTGTTATTTACCTAGATAACATCACAATCCACTCAAGGAATAGAAACAATGATTTGAATGATCTAAAGCATATCTTTGAAAGATGCAAGAAATATGGCATTTCTTTGAATCCCAGAAAGTCATACTTTGCTTTAGCGAAAGGCAAGCTTCTTAGGTTCATAGTATCCAAGAAAGGAATTTATATTGATCATGATAGAATCCAGTCATAAAACTTTTGAAGTAGGTGATCTGGTTTTGAAATGGGACAAAGCATATGAGGAAAAAGGTAAGCATACCAAGTTCCAAAGACCGTGGCATGGACCATTCCAAATCATTGAGAAAATTGGTCAATCAACATTTCTTCTACATGACTTGTCAGGTAAGGTGGATTCCTTGCCCGTTAATGGGCCAATTCTGAAAAAATACTTTTCCTAGAAGACAACCTCTTCTATTTTTGTATCATATTATGTTTAAGATTCTTAGGCAAATAAACATTAATGTAGTATTTGCTCTTGGCTTCTCAAAATAAAATCTCTGATAATATTTTGATTTTTCGCTTCTATAAGTAGGAAAAGTTAAAGAAATAATTAGAGCATTTGAGTATCAAAATGAACCTTATTTCTTTGAAAAAACTTGACCTTGATAAAAACATTTGTTAAATGAACAAGCTCTTATCTTTATAAAGTATAGGTGTCTTTTTATCAGTCAAATAAAAGAATCTTTAACCTAGTAAGGACTTTCTACATATGAGTATCTCAAAAATCTATCACTATCATTCAAAGCTCTTTAAAAGAGCCAATGATTCACCCCATCGGATAAAATTTTCTTTTTCACAGTGTAATTCTAAAATATACAAAACTTAAAAGATAATAAGTCTCGTCACAAGCTTGTTTACCATGATCATAGGGGAATAATTAAACTAATATTACCAAACTTCATATCAAAATGGGGTAATATCCAATGATATAATCAATCAAAGGACAAGGGATTTCATCAAGAGCCAACTTGTTCAGTTTAGTTACAATTGGTGAATGGCATTGTCATTATTGGGTTACTAAGCATAGATAATGTCTTTTAATTTTCAAAGGAAAATTACATGAAAAGAAAAGCAAGGTCCAAAGAAAAAAGAAAAAGAAAATGAATATCATATTGAATTTTGAAAATTGCTTCAGATGGGATAATGAATCATTGTTGTTGAAAATATAACACTGTCAAGGCTATGAACATCTACTTGCAACAGAGGTTCTATATATGACAAATGAGAAAACCTAAACTAATCTGTAGAAGACACCTGTTATATCTCTTTAAACTCTTAGAATTGACTGGTGCAAACATTTGTATTTTTATCACTATAAGAGTAAAGTAGTTGAATAAGAATATTGAGTGAGTGATTATGACTTCAGAGGAATATGGTTTAGTTTATAACTCATTTAATTATTATCCCTATAACTTTTCTTATTTTGAAAGTTTTAGAAATTTCAAAAGATCAATCAGAGATAGTTGGTTCTCCCAAGTGAATCGCCAATTGTTGTACTATGTAATAACCCCCCCATTTATACGAATCATAGTTGATATTTGACATATAAATGGGGACCCTTTTTAAATATATTTTTTAATCTTTGAAAAAAAAATCCTAACTCTAAAAAATTGCCTAAAAAACCCTTAGAAAACAACCCAAGCTTAGGTACTTTATTCGTAAATTGCATTTCACATTTTTCCATGTGATAATTATAAACATCTTTAAGTAAATCTCGAATTGTGATATGCGATGAAACCCCCTGTTATGCAGTAATTTGTCACCGTTGGTCACCGTCCTTGTTACCCCTGCTTTCGCACACTGGAGGACACATTTATGGACCTGTGACCAGTGACACAACTTAAAAACACTTGCATTGGATTCTCCTAAGTATGAACTTCAAAATCCCTGAAGACACCTTTTAAAGATTAGCCCTAAAAAATGCCCTTTTTCCATTAGCGCGAGTCCACAGTGTCTAACCCGCGCCAATGGCTCAGTTCCTCCAAAGAGGGCGCGCCCATGGACGCTCTGTCATAGAACAAAGCCCGCGCCACCCAAAATTGGTCATGATTTTTGGCCAACGCGCACTGAGGTGTTTTTTCCTCCATTGCTTATGCAGTTCTCTGGGGAAAAATCCCATGGAAGTGATCAAGTGTCGTCTTTTTCATCCATGACAACCCAGTTCAAAGGCTATTCTGGGACAATGCCAAATCTTCAGTAGGTGTCCGGATACAATGAATACTTCTTGCCCCTCCATCTATAAATGACTGTCACCCTGCATTGAATCAACTAGTTTTTTGGTGAGAGCTAAGATTATGCTGGATTGATAGTAAGAATTGAGAGCCATAGAGGAGTTATGCTGTCAAAATATTGAGAGAGGAAGTCACTTTGCAAGGCATGTTTAGCTGTTGACCTAGACAGAGGAGATTTCAACGTCAGGCCTCTTTGGTTGTAATCCTTCTCTTCTTTTATTGAATAATGAACGACTATCATTATGGTTCCACTCACGTGTCTTCTGATGATATTTGAGTTATATCTTGCTTGACTGATATATAATTGCATGTACTGGATTTTACGCTTATGTTGGATTGTTCTTTGTTTGTGCAGGTGTCCATACGTGGAGCGTAAGGATAGTGACCAGCCAAAGCTAAAGGACGGGAGCGGCGTTTCTTCAACAACAAATAGTGTTGGATTCCAGGTAGATCGTTCTGATCGATCTTTAAATTATGCAATTAGGAACCTGCGTGTAGCGTGTGTGATTGTTGCTAGACCCGTGTCGGGCTAGTGGGATCGCCTCTGTCCGCAGAGGGGATTTACCAACTCAACAGGAAGCACCCCAAGAATGAGTTCCCATTACACTCAATAGAGGTATGTTTCATGTGTGAGGAAGAATATCCCACCAACCAATGCCCTACCTTGCCTGGATTTAAATCCATGTACCTAGGGACCGAGGTGGCTACTGAACCTATCTACTTCCTCAACCAAAGGAGGCCTCATGGACCCAGACCTTATCACCAGGGAATGCAAGGGTCATACCAAGCTTATTACCACCCCAACCAACCTGCTCATATGCCTTCTTGGGGTCCCCCTACTCATCCTTCCTGGTCCGCACCTCCTCCATGGTCTTATCCATCTCCATACCAAAATCAACCTCCTTCTCACTCGTTTCACTCTCATGCCCAGCCACAACCTCAGTGGAATGCACCTCAACCGGGGTGGAGGACCCAATACAACACTCCTCCCACCATTTTGCCTCCACTACCAACTCAACCTCAACCATTACCTCCTGCTCCTCCAGGACAACCCCAGATGCCTGCTCAACCGAACCCGAACCCCAACAACGAACAGGCCCAGCAAGTATATACTAGGGAGACAACATGCCCTAGCTATGTTGTGGAGATCCAGGAGATGAACCTGTGATCTAGGAAGGTCCTTCCAGAACGCCAACCTCCTCCCCTAGAAGAGGAGGAAGAGAAACAGGAAAGTGAACCCCAAGCTTCCACCTTTCGCTGAGCGACTCACAGCGACCACAACAACCAACCCAAGGAGGGAGCCTTCCTGGAGAACTCAAGTAGTTTTGGTGTGAATAAATTCCACTTTCCTCCAGGCCATCAAAGATGTACGCGATATAACACAATTGATTAAGGGGAAGTTGCTTCAGGCAACCAGGTCAGGCGAAAGAAGATGCCTCGACCATAATGTCATAGGAAACTTGTTCTGATCTCAGTTGGGGCAGGTAATCTTGTCCGAAGTATTTGGACCCTGGGAGCCCTGTAGTTTGAATGTCCATCAATGGCACCATTAACCCCACACTTTGATTGATCTACGGGCTGCATCAGCTGATGACAGGGACACTGCTTAAGGTTATCTCAGAGGTTCCCTAAGGAAGACCTCGACAGTGTTGCAATTGGCAAACCGCTCCACCGTGACTCCTGAAGGGATTGTGGAGGATGTCTTGGTCTCTGTTGACTCCTGGGAATACCCTGCAAACTTTTTGGTCCTCCAGCCTAAGGCAAAACTCACGGGATATCCCCTCATTTTGGGAAGGCCTTGGCTGGCTACTGTAGATGCTTACATCAGCTGCCGAGCTGGAAGCATGACCATCAAAAATGGGCCTATGTCCAAACAGCTGGTCCTATACCCTCCTGCCCAACCTCTGCTATAACATGACTTACCCCTCTGGTTGGAAGAAGAAGAAGAGGATGAGGTCTACTCTGCACCATTATGTACAGTGGAAGCCAGCAAGGGAGGTCCTCCAACTGAGGATGATTTGATTGAAAACTTAATCCAAAATGCTTCCCCTAGTGTGCTATCCTTGGAAGAGTTGGTGGAAGACACCCAGGCTAATGCTTTAGTGGACCTTGGTGCCACCAATCCGACTACCCCCAGAGTTAAGAATGTGGAGTTTGGCCCTGAGAAGACTTTGAAGATAAGCTCCTCTCTCTCTCCCTCTCAGGAAAAGGAGCTATGTAGCCTCTTGACCCGCCATTTGGAGGCCTTTGCTTGGAGATACAAGGAAACGAAGGGAATCCATCCCTCAGTCTGTACTCATCATATCTACATCAAGGAGGATTGTAAACCAGTCAGACAACCTCAGAGAAGAATGAATCCAGCCCTCAAAGACATTGCTAAAGAAGAAGTGCAAAAATTGTTGGATGCGGGATTCATCTACCCCATCTCGAATAGCGAATGGGTTTCCCTCTGGTGTTGGTGCCCAAAGAAAAATGGGAAATGGAGAATCTATGTGGACTACAGAGAATTGAACAAAGCCACCAAGAAAGACCACTTCCCTTTACCTTTCATAGATCATGGTGATGTATGGCAGGAAGAGGTTTTTCTCTTTCCTAGATGTTCAATGGGTATATCTAGATCCAAATCAGCCCGAGGACCAAGATAACACCACTTTTCACTTGTCCATGGGGTACTTTTGCTACCATGTCTTTTCCTTTTGGGCTATGTAAATGCCTGCCACTTTCCCAGAGAGCTGTATTAAGCATCTTTGGCCGAGTTGGTCCATGATTCGGTAGAAAATCTATATGGATGACTTTACTCCTTACGGGTCTAGCTTCCAGGAAGCCTTATCCAACCTGGGAAAAGTTTTGAGCAAGTGCATTGAGATGAACCTCTCCCTCAGTCCTGAGAAATGTGAGTTCCTGATGACTGAAGGGACCGTGTTAGGCCATACCATTTCTCGCCAGGGGTTACAGGTGGATCCCAGTAAAGTTGCTATCATCAAAAGGGTCCCCCCTCCTCAGAAGGTGAGAGATGTTCGGAGTTTCCTAGGCTTAGCAGGATATTACCGTAGATTCATTAAAGACTTTAGTAAGCTAGCCTCGCCATTGTTTGGCCTCTTAGCAAAAGATGTTGAGTTTAAATGGTCGGATGACTGCCAGAAGGCTATGAATGAGTTGAAGGATAAGTTGGTGTCTGCTCCAATTCTGAGAGGCCCAAACTGGGCCCTACCTTTCCACATCCACCGTGATGCCTCGAACAAAGCCATAGGGGCAACCTTAGGACAAGTTGAAGAAAAACTCCCATATGCTATATACTTTGTCAGCAAAAACTTATCCAAGGCGAAAAGGAATTATACGATAACTAAGAAAGAGTTCCTAGCTGTGGTCCATTCCCTGAACAAGTTCTGACACTATATCACTGGCTATCAAACATTTGTACATACTGACCATGCTGCAATCCGATATTTAATGAATAAGCTAGATGTGAATACTCATATTATTAGATGGTTACTTTTGTTGCAGCAGTTTGATTTGACCATCGTTGACAAACCAGGTAAAGAAAATGTTGTTGCTGACTTTTTGTCTAGAGTGAATTTGAATACAGGTGAAGAAGAAACAGTGGATGACCAGATACCAAATGAGCATCTGTTTGCTATCTCAATACTCTCCCCGTGGTTTGCTGACATAGCCAACTATCTGGTCTCCGCCCAGTTCCCTCCGCACTTATCCTCAAAGGAGAAGAACAGAATCGTGAGAAAAAGTGCCTCATTCACTTGGATCGGGGGTAACTTGTTCAAACTTGGCCCTGATCAGATCTTAAGGCGTTGTGTAAGGGAGGAGGAAGTCTTTGACATCCTCCTAACTTGTCACGATGGGCCTTGTGGAGGAAATTTGCAGCCAAGAGGACTGCCTTCAAAATTCTATAGGCAAGCTACTATTGGCCCACTCTTCATGAAGATGTCAGAAGATATATCAACCAATGTGACCGATACCAAAGGATGGGGAAACCAACCCCAAGGGACGAAATGCCTCTCCAACCTCAAGTGACTCTTGAGCCATTTGAGAAGTGGGGTATGGACTTTGTGGGCCCTATCAACCCTCCTTCAAGGCAAAAGTCTTACATCATTGTGTGCACAAATTATCTGACAAAGTGGGCAGAGACCAAAGCAATCAAAGCAGCAACAGAAGAAAAGGTGGCCGAGTTTTTAAGAGAAAACATTTTCTACAAATTTGGCTACCCAAGAGAGTTAGTCACCGATCAAGGAAGCCAGTTCACCTCCAATTTGATTGAAGACTTGCTTTCTCATCACAAAATCAAGCATAGGACTTCCACCCCATATCATCCTCAAGCAAATGGGCAAGTGGAAGTCACCAACAGAGCATTAGAGGGGATCTTGACTAAGGTGGTGAGTAGTAGCAGAAGGGATTGGGAAGATCGCCTGGTTGAGGCCACTTGGGCCTACAACACCACTTGGAAGACCACAACCAGTTTCACACCCTATGAGCTGGTCTATGGGAAGAGAGCTTTGTTGTCAATCAAGTTTGAATACAACACATTGAGGATGGCAGCTCAACTGGACCTAGATCTCAGCCATGCTCAACAAGAAAGGTTAATGCAGCTGAATGGGTTAGATGAACTTCGAATGTAGGCCCTCCTCCACTCAGAAGTGACTCAACTTCAGAGGAAGGTGTGGCATGATCGGCACCTCAATGACAAACAATTCCAGCTGGGAGATTGGGTGTTGCTATATGATTCCAGACATAAGGATTTCAAAGGGAAGTTGAGAACGAGGTGGCTAGGACCATATGCAGTGGAAAAGTGTAATTACAATGGTTCCGTCCTTATCTGGACTATTGATGAAGAAGCCATCCCCATGCTCGTCAATGGACATCGACTAAAGATCTACAGGAAACCCCTTTCGAGGCAAGAGTTCGTCAAAACTATGGAAAAATCAGTGCTGGTCATAGAGAAGCGTTCTGCCTCTGTTTTGGGCACACCCTAAGCATCATTTTATATTCAAAAAAAAAAAAATGCAATAAAAAATATCCTTGGGTGAAAACCTTTCTAAGGCGCCCAAGGCAGATGGTAGGAGTGAAAACCTCATTGAGGTGCTCCTTCTGTCTCTCTGAAAAAGAATGGGAATAAAAAAGATCCTTGGGTGAAAAACTTTTTAAGGCACCCAAGGAAGGTGGTAGGGGTGAAAACCTCATTGAGGCGCCCCTGTTGTCTCTTAAAAGAAAAAAAAGAAAAAATAAAAAGAAAAGATAAAAGAGAAACAAAAAGAGAAAAAATAAAAAATAAAACAAGTTGATCTCTGAAAGTGTTGCAGGTTGCAGGTATACAACGCACCAAAGGAGGACTCTCAACTCGAGGAAAAGGGTCCCTATCAAGCTGCTAGACAACCTCTCATTCGCACCCACCATGAACATTAATTTTTCCAAAGTTTGGGCACAATCGAACCATGGTTCAACGTTCTACAGGAAGCTACAGGACTTTCTATAGGAAGTTCTGTATTTCTACAGGAAACTTCCTGTAGAACTTTTGGACGGCCCAGAATCGACTGCAGAGAAGGATTTGGAGCTTGAAGTCGGCTGAGGAGGCATGCAACCACCCTTTTCTTCCATCCTCCACTCGCTTCACCTCTTTTCACCACCGTCAATCCAATCTGAGCAAGCATACCTGTGCATGCAACCAGAACTCTGTTTTTCAAATAAGGAAAATTGTGTTTTTTTAATCTCAAAAATAAGGTCTTCTAAGGCTTGAGCACTCACCTGTTTGGGAGACCTCAAGACCTTTCACTTGTGCAACGTGACTTGAATTATGTCAGCATGCACCCCAGGAGGAGAAACAGCTACAGGATGTCCTATAGGAATCCTGTAGTAGCTGATCCAGCTGGAGTACCTACCACGAAGACACCAGTAGCTCGCAGAACCGGTGCATGCAATATTCGCCACTAGAGGAACGGGTCTCCAAGACTCACAGCTAGAAGCATCCAATGTAGGGAAGCTCCAGCACTTGAACACGAAGCAGCATCACGCAAATCCAGCATCCCTCGTCTTGAAACCTGGAAAAAACCACGTCCATGGCCGCACAGGTAAGTGCCTAACCTTATTTCGTCCACTTTCTTAAGCTATACTCTGAATATGCACGACTGTGAGAATGGGCAGATTGAACAAGGCTGGTTGCCACTCAACCGGCCTCCACAGCCAGTCAAGCGGCCTCGTAGGATCCGAACTGGATTGATTATGCTGAAAGAGTGGATAATTGGCACATGCGAAGTGTCCAGTCGGGGAGAAGCGGAGGTATGACAAGAATGGCGGTGGTTAATACAGAGGAAAGAATTCGGCGGTTAGGGGCACGCTGGGGTATGATTGCAATGATGTCGGCCAACGGATCATCAGGGACAGTTCACCCCCGTGCCATGAATTCCGCAGAAATTTGAAATCAGTCGGTTGATACTTATGATGCACTGCAGTCATTTATGAACACAACCGTTTTCCAGCCAAATGTGCGTCCTCCTCCTCTGCAAGTGGTTAGCCTGAAGTTTTCGACCTGTTCAAACATCCTGTTACCGCTCAGACTGGTCTTGCGCTACCGTAACCTCCTTCGGAAGCCGATAACTTCTATAGGAAGCTGCGCTACAGGAAACACGGCATCCGAAGCAGTGCGGACTGTTCACGTCGAGGGTGGCGAATTTTGGTGAGGTAGGCAAAATTTAACCTCCCCATGCAAAAACAAAATTCCAAAGGTGGTGAATTCGACGTAGTGAAGGGGGTAGAGAAATTTGAGTGCAATTTTTTCTGGAGGTTTTTTTATATATGTCGCTGCCGAAATCGTCGTAGTAATCTGCATGAGCAATTTCCTCCACGCATGAATGAAAACTCCCTCCTGTAGAAAGTGATACCCTGTCAAACACTGTTAAAATTGTAAAGTTTATGCGGCTGTGTGTATAACGAAGATGTAGCTCTGTGCTCCGAGTGAAAATTCCCGAAATTCTCCTTCTATATATGTGAGCAGGCAAATTCAGCATAGGGTAATCAACCAAAGGTATCTTTTTTATGCTCTGATGAGGGAATCCATCCAGAATTCCCAGTCTGCATGAAAACACGAGCAAACACAGAGTTTTACCATGCCGGGTGGGTTCATTTGGAAAGAACCTTCAGACTCAAAGAAATTACGGGAAACCCCTGAGGTGGTAGACCTTTTTCCCGTGTACAATGGATGTCATTTTGTGACAAGCTCCAAGGGCACGATGATGAAATTACGGAAGAATTCCTTCGGTCACTAAAGCCGAAGTCAAAAACATTGGCCGTTGTCAATTTCAGAGGACTGACCCTCAGACTCACCCCACAGCTCATCAGCAGGGTAACTGATCTTCCAATGGGGGTGCCTTGGGATAATGAGGAGAGGAAGTTGGGTCGGAAGGCTAAGGAAGAATTCTTCTTTCCAGAAGAACAATTCTCAGAAGATAAGAACGGAGTTCGGAGGACTAGCCTACAACCATTCTGGAGTGAAGTCAGCCTCCAAACTATGAAGTACATCACATGCGAGGGGCAATTTAGCATCATATATGGTTATCATTTTCGATTGCTCACAGAACTCAGACACCACATGGACCTACCCTCAGAGAAAAAATTGAGCATTCCTTATTTCCTCCTATAGTCCATGACTGAATGTGCCACCAAACTCAGAGAGGGGACACGGGAGCAGCTAGCTCATCATGGGCTTATTAAGCTCCTCATGGAAGATGCACTCCACACTTTCACTGTCCCTCTCTCCTGGGAAATTTTCTGGAATATGTTGAAGGATGATGACATCCGAGTCTTAGCCGAGGAGCTCACTTCTTCTAGCAGTGAGGAGAAGGAGCCTACTCAGGCCGAGAAGAAAGTTAAAAAACAAGACACCACTGGAAAAACACTAAAGAAGGAGCAAAAAGGAACACCAGCAACAGAGCAAGTTGCCAAAATAGGGGATGGTGGGATTGCACCAACACCCAGGGAGAAACGACTATAGAGCCGGGCATAACGGACTGAGAAAGTCCAAGACAGTAAGGGCACCCCTAAGGCAACCTTAGCCAAGATAAAAGAAAAAGTCCCCTCGGCCAAGCAGGCTAAAACAATGCCCTCGGCTTCTACAGGAAAGCAGCAGAGTATTTCTACAGGAAAGCAGTAGAGTATTTCTACAGGAAAGCAGCAAAGTGTTTCTACAGGAAAGTTAAAAATGACTTCTATATGAAGCCAAAAAGCAACCGCTACAGGACTTTCTACAGGAAGTCCGAAAGGAGGACAACAGAAGGAGAAGTCGGCTGAAATCCTAGCTAGGGATGCAACAACTACGCTAGCCGCCCTAAGTACCTCTCCCAAGCCAAAAGAAAAATGAAAGAGGGAGACTCCTCTATATTTCAAAGTGAGAAGGACTGTAAGAATTAAGACTGGCAGACCCCAGCCTACCACACCAAGGAATAAATCCCCCTCCAAAGCATCCATTACTTATGAGCGGGGGAGCCCAAAAACATCCTCATGGAGGGACAGAATGGAAAAATTAAGCTCAGAAGCCTCTCTAAAGGATGCTGAGGCTATTCTACAGGAAACTTTGGCTAGGCTGAAAGAAACTGAGCAAATGGAGGAGAAAGCAGCCGAGTCACCACAAGAGGAGGAGGGAGCAGCCAAGTCACCATCGAAGGAGGAGAAAGCCGATGTTATCATGGAACCGAGCCCCCAGCCCAACTTGGGCTCTTATTATAACTTTTGGAGGCCTGCAGAATTATTCCCCAAAAGTTCATAGTGCCACTATTTTTAGCACTTGAGGAAGAACGGGTACGAACCCACACGTGGATGAGGATAGCTAAATCTAAGGGGGTAGTAGATATCGGGCCTCTAGAGGAAAGGCTCAAGGAAGCAAAAAGGGAGTTGGCAAGAGTAAAGCATGTGGAAAGCTCCCAAAAAGCCAAGTTAAGAGAAGAGAATGAGCTGCTCAGACAACAGCTCCAGCTGCAGGGACAGAGGAAAGAAAAGGACACGGCAGCCAAGGATCCCTCAGCAGAGCCTCAAGGAAAATAAGAGATGCAAGCTGATGTTGAGGAATTCAACCAGTAGCTACATGAAAGGGGACTGCAGGCAGATATGGAGATACAATCCTTAAAGCAGCAAGTACAAGAAAAGGAGGCACAACTGGCCTACATGGCCAGTTGGGCAATGGAAGCACTGCAATGTAGACAGCCGACCAAATCTTATGGCCTATACCTAAGGGACCAATGACTGTAGTTCCAAATCAATACATTGGCATAGAGGGGTATCTCTCACATCCAAAACCCCCAGCAATTCACAGATTTATGTAACACCAGTTCATCAGAAGATAAGGCCAAGATTTCAGAGTTTTACCTCCATAATTTGGCCCTTCCAAACATCACTTCGTGGGACCCCAACATAGCAGTAGGGGACATGTAGCTGATGGCAATGACCTCATGGCTAAATCACGAAGAGAAGAGAGCAGTTGAGGTCAGGAATGTCATGGACCGGGAGTTACATGAACCACTACTAATTAGAGCAGAGCCAAGGGACCCCACAGCATTGATATCCGCTCACCAGCACCTAGCAACCAACTCTCGAGGTTTATTAGAGTACATGGATCATCAGGCCCAGGTCATAGCACACTTCGATGATATGGAGAGATTACTAGGGGAGAATTGTGTTCATGCTTGCACCCGTAGGTGGAACACATTGTCCCACAGCCTCAAAATTCGAGAATATCACACTCCAACTTGGATGAGGGAGGCTTTGGCACGGGTACCTCTCTACAAGAAGTCTATGCAAAACCTCCAAGCCAATTGGATAGGCCTCAAGCTAATTCCACCCTTGCTTTTGGGATTGTTAGAGGGAGGCACAGAAGAGGAGGAGCATAAGCAGTGGGAAGAGGTGGAGAGGAAGGCCGGATTCCATGGCAGTGTGGAGGACACTACTTCAGAAGCCTGGGATGTGAGATGGCCATTAAAGCAATGAAAGACGAGGAGCTGGACTAGTTGCTCAGAGGATGAGAAACCCTTTTAGCAGGGGGGTGATGATGAGCCCCAAAATTGGTAACTTGTTGGGCTCATTTGGCCTAATTATCCTTATTCAGTCCTTGTTCTATAGTTTATGCATTATTTTCAGTATGTTTATGTCATTGGTACGAATAAGGGAAGTCACTTTTCCTAGGTGGTTAACACGTGCTTATTTCAGGTTTTTTGACACATATTGGAGCAAAGTCAAAGCAATCATGAGCTATAAGGCAACCAAACCTGAGGTGAGGATTTGAAGGGGGGTTGCCTATGGCATTAAATAACCCTTCCTCGGGATCTTCACCCCCAAATCCAAGCTCCAAAGACCACCAAACCGAATCTAGAAGGTAGCCAAGTAGCATTTAGAGGAGACTGTTTAACTCACAGTTTGACAACCGAGTTCCACAAATTGAGGAGGCCATCTAGGTCCCTCGTGATGTATAAATGTTGAGGCCTCAGCCTTCGTGAAAAGACTTTTGAAACTATTGTGTATTTTTCACCTCAGTGCTGCCAGTTCTATTTTGTTCTTTTGTAGCCATTTTTGGCATGACTCTTATGCTTTTTTTTGGATAGTGAGAAGCAGTTTGGTTTCCTATCAAATCTGAGTTTTTCATAGGAGCCATAGCTCTCAGGGTTGGGCCCAACCTGAGAGCCTAGGGCCTCCTTTCTGTTGTTTACTTTCCTTTACGTATCCGTATTTCCCTTTATGCATTTGAAATATTTTCTGTTATGTTAGATTTTTTATGTTGCGGAATAGACATTGTTATGAATGACCTTGTTTAGGTGCTTTGGTCGGATAATACAACAAAACCTCCAAGAAAAGGGGCCAACCACCTCCTGGTTTACCTCATCCTTATTGGATTTGGGGCTGGAATTGAGGAAACAGTGCTGCCTCACAAAAACACTAGTTTGCTTGACTATGCAATCCTTAGTGTGCTTGTTTTTATTAGTAGAGATTAGTCATGGGTTTGGACACCTGAAATGTTTCTTTGCATAGATGATGTACAAGGTTTTCTTCCCAAATAAAGTTGTTGTTCATTTATGTTGTTGATGGTTAGACTAGACTAGTTCAAGAATTGATCATTTGAAAGCCTTTGTTGATTTGATCAAGGTACAACGTGCAGGGAATCTTCTCCATTCTTTCATCCACCCAAAGTATCCGCTGAGCCACCTGTTCTGTCTCTTAGCTAAGTTTCTCGTTCCCCATCTATCCTTTTTGTCCACGAAACCTTACCTCCTTACTCATCGTTGCCTTAGCCTTCTTCAAGCCAAGTCAGCCTTCCAAACCTCTTCACCGCTCCATCCACCAGTCCTCATGCCATTTTTAGACCCCTATCCTACCTCTAGATCCATCCATGCACCTTCCCTCACTCATCCATCTCCTAAAAACCAATTTCCAAACATCCTGTAGAAATTCTGAAACATCCCGTAGAATTTTCAAAACATCCTGTAGAACCCCTACAGACTTCCTGTAGAAGCTCACAAATGAGGCTTCCTGATAGCCAAACTTTGTGTAACTCTCTGGAATAGTGTTAGGGACTCCTTAGACCCTCTCTGCACCTTTCCAACCTTTTCCAAGCATTACTCTTCCTTGATCCACCCCTGCACAGTAAAGCACAGTTCAAGCATATGCATGTGAAAATTGACAACTTAATCAAAAGTACAGAAAGATTTCTTAGGACAAAGGTAGTTTAAACACATGTCTTTTACCTTAATAGAAGTAATGGCATCTCATTCAGTAGTTTGCACTCTCATTTTTGCATCAGTAGGACTAGCTGGTAGAATTAGGGTTTGCTAGGGTTTGCGTTTTCCTTCAGTTTGTCAATCTCTTTTCGCAAGTAGATTAGCTCCCTTTGAGTTAGATTTCATCCATCACTTAAAATCTTCTTCTAAAA